>JAXIVH010000042.1:1036096-1041096 GCA_036785325.1 Urophycis tenuis
CACTCACACACACACACACACACTCACACACACACACACACTCACACACCTGTGTTTGAATATCAATCTTGATTTACATCTCAGGGATCATGTGTTTGCGGTCAACCTCAGCAGTGCGGCCCAACACCTGAACCCTCACCTGGTAAGACCTCTACTTAGAGTACTCCTGCAGTACTACAGCAGTGCAGTACTACAGCAGTGCAGTACTACAGCAGTCCAGTACTACAGCAGTCCCAGTACTACAGCAGTGTGCAGTACTACAGCAGTGCAGTACTACAGCAGTGCAGTACTACAGCAGTGCAGTACTACAGCAGTCCAGTACTACAGCAGTGCAGTACTACAGCAGTGCAGTACTACAGCAGTGCAGTACTACAGCAGTCCAGTACAGGGTATGTGTTAAGGCTGGGTTATGCTTCATTTATACTTCCGCGTCGACGCGACGCTGGGGGGGTTGCGGACCCTTTGCGGACCCTTTATGGACCCTTTACGTCCTCGACGTGCAACTCCCCAAATCCTAGACGCGCGTCGAGGCGACGCCGTCCCAACGCGTTGGCTTTGGCTGTGATTGGTCCGCGAGCTACATTGGCTGGAGATCGCTTTTCCGGTTTCCACTCGTAAACACCGCCACGGTGTAAACACAGCCTTGATAAATGCTTCGACTGATTGGCTAACATATACTGTATATATATATATATATATATATATATATATATATATATATATATATAATATAAAAAACTTTTGCCTTCATTTCTGTAAACTTTTTTTAAACTCGCTAGTAAAAAGGCATATATATATATATATATATATATATATATATATATATATATATATATATATATATATATATATATATTCATTTTTTTTAACTAGTAATCCGTATGTAATGACCAGAATGGTCATTCTGGTCCCTCTACCGGTGTGGCAATGAATAGCGTTGCATTTCGAGATGTAAACCCCACGCAATCCCTCCGCAGAAGTATCACGGGCTCATGACTGCGTCCGAGCAACGGCGTGGCCATTGCGTGATCACGACGCAATTCCTACGCAGAAGCATAAAGCAGCCTTTACTTAGTACACGTGTGTTTTACAGAGGCTGACATGGAGGTCAGAGGATGTCAACACCTGCCTGGTCAGAGGGAAGAAGACAGTGAGTCTATCTCCTCTCTCCTCTCTCCTCCCTCCTACTCTCATATCTCCTCTCTCCTCCCTCCTACTCTCTCCTCCCTCCTACCTCCTCCCTCCTACTTTCCTCTCTCCTCTCTCCTCCCTCCTACCTCCTCCCCTCCTCTCTCCTCCCTCCTCCCTCCTACCTCCTACCTCCTCTTTCCTCCCTCCTCTCTCCTCCTTCGCCCTCCTACTCTCCTCTGTCCTCTCTCCTCTCTCCTCTCTCCTCCTCTCTCCTCCCTCCCTCCTCCCTCCTACCTCCTCTCTCCTCCCTCCTACTCTCTCCTCTCTCCTCTCTCCTCCCTTCTCCCTTCTCTCTCCTCCCTCCTACCTCCTCTCTCCTCCCTCCCCTCTCCTCCTTCCCCCTCCTCTCTCCTCTCTCCTCTCTCCTCCTCTCCTCTCCTCTCTCCTCCCTCCCCTCTCCTCCTTCCCCCCTCCTCTCTCCTCCCTCCCTCCTATCTCCCTCTCTCTCTCTCTCTCTCTCTCTCTCTCTCTCTCTCTCTCTCTCTCTCTCTCTCTCTCTCTCTCTCTCTCTCTCTCTCTCTCTCACACCCTGATATATCCCTTTGATGTATATATCTATATCAGGGGTTTTCAAACTTTTTCACACCCAAGGACCACTTGGTCATAAAAAATTAAATCACGGACTACATAACCAATGGGCCAATTTCCCACTCCCACCCTAAAAAAACTATAAATTCAATAATAATTCAATAAAACTATAGTCTTAGTCTTATTAAAGCTGCATTTGATTCACTTTTAATTTAGAAAACAACTATCTGTACTCGTAACTTTGCTTTGGAACGCAGATGAAGGTGATTTGAGAAACACTGATAGAAATGTGACTTTTTTGTCATCCTCTCTGGGACCACTTGGGGGCGGTGGAGGACCACTAGTGTTGGTCACAGTATGATGAGCCCTGATGTAGATATCTATATGATGAGCCCTGATGTAGATATCTATATGATGAGCCCTGATGTAGATATCTATATGATGAGCCCTGATGTAGATATCTATATGATGAGCCCTGATGTAGATATCTATATGATGAGCCCTGATGTAGATATCTATATGATGAGCCCTGATGTAGATATCTATATGATGAGCCCTGATGTAGATATCTATATGATGAGCCCTGATGTAGATATCTATATGATGAGCCCTGATGTAGATATCTATATGATGAGCCCTGATGTAGATATCTATATGATGAGCCCTGATGTAGATATCTATATGATGAGACTTGATGTATTGTCACATCAAACAGCCCAGTGTGTGTGTGTGTGTGTGTGTGTGTGTGTGTGTGTGTGTGTGTGTGTGTGTGTGTGTGTGTGTGTGTGTGTGTGTGTGTCTGTGTATAGGATGAGTGTTATAACTATATTAAGGTTCTGGTTGCGAGGGATGATGAGACTCTGTTCACCTGTGGAACCAATGCTTTCAACCCTACCTGTCGCCACTACCAGGTACCTGTCTGACTGTCCGTCTGGGTTAAGGTTCTGTCCTTCTGACTATTAGCGCTACATGCTAAATACATCTGGCTAGCTACACTATATTTGTGTTTTTTACTGTGTGTGTGTGTGTGTGTGTGTGTGTGTGTGAACTCCATAACTTACAGCAGAGAGACAGAGAGTTGAGACGTTAACTTGACCATTTTATCTATCCTCCTCCTCCTGCTCCCCCTGCTCCTCCTGCTCCTCTAGATGAGTAGTCTGCAGCAGGTGGGGGAGGATGTCCCGGGTCAGGCCAGGTGTCCGTTTGAGTCGACACAGTCCAACGTTGGTCTGTTCTCTGGTCAGTACACACACACACACACACACACACACATTATCATGTGATGGTGTGGTGATGATGGTGTGGTGATGAAGATGTGATGATGAAGATGTGATGATGATGTGATGATGATGGTGTGGTGATGAAGATGTGGTGATGGTGTGGTGATGAAGATGTGATGATGGTGTGGTGATGATGATGATGGTGTGGTGATGAAAATGTGATGATGATGATGCTGGTGTGGTGATGAAGATGGGATGATGATGATGATGTGGTGATGAAGATGTGATGATGGTGTGGTGATGAAGATGTGATGATGATGGTGTGGTGATGAAGATGGGATGATGATGATGATGATGTGGTGATGAAGATGTGATGATGGTGTGGTGATGAATATGTGATGATGATGGTGTGGTGATGATGTGATGATGATGGTGTGGTGATGAAGATGTGGTGATGGTGTGGTGATGAAGATGTGATGATGGTGTGGTGATGATGATGATGGTGTGGTGATGAAAATGTGATGATGATGATGATGATGATGGTGTGGTGATGAAGATGGGATGATGATGATGATGATGTGGTGATGAAGATGTGATGATGGTGTGGTGATGAAGATGTGATGATGATGGTGTGGTGATGAAGATGTGATGATTATGTGATGATGATGGTGTGGTGATGAAGATGTGGTGATGATGATGTGGTGATGAAGATGTGATGGTGATGGTGTGGTGATGAAGATATGATGATGATGATGTGGTGATGAAGATGTGATGATGATGGTGTGGTGATGAAGATGTGATGATGATGATGTGGTGATGAAGATGTGATGATGATGATGATGGTGTGGTGATGAAGATGGGATGATGATGATGATGTGGTGATGAAGATGTGATGATGATGATGATGATGGTGTGGTGATGAAGATGGGATGATGATGATGATGTGGTGATGAAGATGTGATGATGGTGTGGTGATGAAGATGTGATGATGATGGTGTGGTGATGAAGATGTGTGGATGAAGATGTGATGATGATGGTATCGTGATGAAGATGTGATGATGATGGTGTGGTGATGAAGATATGATGATGAAGATGTGTTGATGATGGTGTGGTGATGAAGATGTGATGATGATGATGTGATGATGATGGTGTGGTGATGAAGATGTGATGATGAAGATGTGGTGATGAAGATGTGTTGATGATGGTGTGGTGATGAAGATGTGATGATGATGATGTGATGATGATGGTGTGGTGATGAAGATGTGATGATGAAGATGTGGTGATGAAGATGTGTTGATGATGGTGTGGTGATGATGGTGTGGTGATGAAGATGTGGTGATGATGATGTGGTGATGAAGATGTGATGGTGATGGTGTGGTGATGAAGATGTGATGATGATGATGTAGTGATGAAGATGTGATGATGATGGTGTGGTGATGAAGATGTGATGATGATGATGTGGTGATGAAGATGTGATGATGATGATGATGGTGTGGTGATGAAGATTGGATGATGATGAAGATGTGATGATGATGATGATGATGGTGTGGTGATGAAGATGGGATGATGATGATGATGTGGTGATGAAGATGTGATGATGGTGTGGTGATGAAGATGTGATGATGATGGTGTGGTGATGAAGATGTGTGGATGAAGATGTGATGATGATGGTATCGTGATGAAGATGTGATGATGATGGTGTGGTGATGAAGATGTGATGATGAAGATGTGTTGATGATGGTGTGGTGATGAAGATGTGATGATGATGATGTGATGATGATGGTGTGGTGATGAAGATGGGATGATGATGATGATGTGGTGATGAAGATGTGATGATGATGATGATGATGGTGTGGTGATGAAGATGGGATGATGATGATGATGTGGTGATGAAGATGTGATGATGGTGTGGTGATGAAGATGTGATGATGATGGTGTGGTGATGAAGATGTGTGGATGAAGATGTGATGATGATGGTATCGTGATGAAGATGTGATGATGATGGTGTGGTGATGAAGATGTGATGATGAAGATGTGTTGATGATGGTGTGGTGATGAAGA
>JAXIVH010000042.1:1046096-1091096 GCA_036785325.1 Urophycis tenuis
GGTACACACACACACACACACACACTGTACCTGAGGACCAGGTCCCCATACCCAGGTACACACACACACACACACACACACACACACACACTGTACCTGAGGACCAGGTCCCATACCCAGGTACACACACACACACACACACACACTGTACCTGAGGACCAGGTCCCATACCCAGGTACACACACACACACACACTGTACCTGAGGACCAGGTCCCATACCCAGGTACACACACACACACACACTGTACCTGAGGACCAGGTCCCATACCCAGGTACACACACACACACACACACACACTGTACCTGAGGACCAGGTCCCATACCCAGGTACACACACACACACACACACACACACACACACACACTGTACCTGAGGACCAGGTCCCATACCCAGGTACACACACACACACACACACACTGTACCTGAGGACCAGGTCCCCATACCCAGGTACACACACACACACACACACACTGTACCTGAGGACCAGGTCCCATACCCAGGTACACACACACACACACACTGTACCTGAGGACCAGGTCCCATACCCAGGTACACACACACACACACACACACACACACACACACACACACTGTACCTGAGGACCAGGTCCCATACCCAGGTACACACACACACACACACACACACACACTGTACCTGAGGACCAGGTCCCATACCCAGGTACACACACACACACACACACACTGTACCTGAGGACCAGGTCCCATACCCAGGTACACACACACACACACACACACACTGTACCTGAGGACCAGGTCCCATACCCAGGTACACACACACACACACACACACACACACACACTGTACCTGAGGACCAGGTCCCATACCCAGGTACACACACACACACACACACACACACACACACACTGTACCTGAGGACCAGGTCCCCATACCCAGGTACACACACACACACACACACACACACACACACACACACTGTACCTGAGGACCAGGTCCCATACCCAGGTACACACACACACACACACACACTGTACCTGAGGACCAGGTCCCATACCCAGGTACACACACACACACACACACACACACACACACACACACTGTACCTGAGGACCAGGTCCCATACCCAGGTACACACACACACACACACACACACACACACACACACACTGTACCTGAGGACCAGGTCCCATACCCAGGTACACACACACACACACACACACTGTACCTGAGGACCAGGTCCCATACCCAGGTACACACACACACACACACACACACACCGTACCTGAGGACCAGGTCCCATACCCAGGTACACACACACACACACACACACTGTACCTGAGGACCAGGTCCCATACCCAGGTACACACACACACACACACACACTGTACCTGAGGACCAGGTCCCCATACCCAGGTACACACACACACACACACACACACACACACACACACTGTACCTGAGGACCAGGTCCCATACCCAGGTACACACACACACACACACACACTGTACCTGAGGACCAGGTCCCATACCCAGGTACACACACACACACACACACACTGTACCTGAGGACCAGGTCCCATACCCAGGTACACACACACACACACACACTGTACCTGAGGACCAGGTCCCCATACCCAGGTACACACACACACACACACACACACACACACACACACTGTACCTGAGGACCAGGGGCCTCATGTACTAACAATTGCGTGGATTTTCTACTGAAACATGGCGTACGCACAAAGCCAGAAACCGCCGCACGCACAAAAAAATTCAGATGTATCAATCTGAGCGTACGCCTGAACCCAAGCACATTTCCTTTGTACATACCCAATTGAGCGCACGTGCACGAGTATCAGACTTCTCCCTGTCCACGCCCCTATTCAATTATGTTAATCATATTTAAATGAGCCCTGCATCAGGGATTCCCCTCTGTACAATCATAGAAAGAGAATGAGCACATCTAAAAAAGCGAAAATTTACCGAGTGCGAACTGGAGACTCTCCTGACTGAGGTGGAGGCTCGGAGGGTGGTTTTATTTGGCAGTTTGTCCTCCGGGATTAACAGCAAGCGGAAGAGGAGTGAGTGGGACAGCGTGTGTGAGGCGGTCAACGCTGTGGGTTCAGAGAGCCGCACACACGCTGAACTTAAAAAGAAGTGGTCAGATATAAAAATGGAAGTGAAAAGGAGGACTGCTGCCCACCGTCCCTTCAGGAGACCTATTGCCCTCTCAACGACTGACCGAGTGCGGGTATGGCGGTCATTGTACCTCCGCTCTCGGTCAGTCTGAGGGTTGGTCAGAGGGGTCACGTCCTCAGTGGGTAGCCTGGGGTTAATTGAAAACAGGCAGTATAAGTAAACTGGATTTGTTGTTCCCATTTCTTAGTTTTATACACCACTTACATGGATCACACACTATTGTTATAAATTAATGCCGAAGGGCGCCGGGGCAAAGGTGAGGCTGATAATGACATTTCACACTTTACGCACGGGTTTATTAACATGAGTACTTTGCACACAGAGACAGGGGCTTGTACGAAAGATCCGAAGCTGTTGCTTAACCAGCGAATCAATCACACAAACAAGTAATGATGCTGTGAAGACAGGATAGTATTTGGGGACGTACACTCAATGCGCATCACGGGGATTAATATTAGGACAATTAAAAGAATACAATTACTCACCAAGAAGCCACCCATCGCGCACAATGCCAGCCTGCAGTCTGTTCCCAACTATGCTGTTACTCAGAATATATTAGTCGTGCGTTGAACCAGGCCACCTCGCCACAATGTTGGTTAATAACATTTGCGCATCACATAGGCTTATACGTTGTAATTTGTAGCCTACATTTATTGAATGGAAATGTTTCCTGTTCACATATACAAATTCGTCATGTGATGGCGCTTTTATGGCAATGTGAGTGCAGTCGACAGCTCCGATTATATTAGGAAAACCGGCTCTCGCTGCAAATTGCGCTTTAATGTTGACCTGTTCAGCTGCATTGTATGGGAATGTTATATACCTGGCTGACAGGCGGATGAGTCCGGCCCACACGGCTGGCATGGCCCGGCTCAGGGTCGACTGGCATATACCCGATCGGTCGGCCAACTCTCTTTGAAACGCCCCGGTTGCCAGGAACCCCAAGGTACTAAGTACCTGTACGTGGACCGGCAGGGCATGGCTTCGGCCGCAGCTCTGCACATAACTCAAGCAGGATTGCCCGAGGGAATCGAAAGCGGCTGATGAGCCAATTGTCGACAATTTCGAGAGGATCGTTTCTGTCTCGAAAGACACGCTCTCGCCTAATTGCGCCATTCGCAATGTCCTCTAATTGTTGACGGAATTTTTGGGTGTGCTTTTATACCCAGTCATGTTATTGCAGACTTGTCGGTGTTGATTGTTCATCGGTGTTAATTGTTCACGTGTCTCGAATGTGCACATCACTCAATCAACTACTATTTTACACATTCCTTTATTATGACAGTTTCCCAGCAATTGAATATTTTTATTTCTTATCTCTTATGTCCATCTACTGCGTAGAGGTTGTCTGCCATGTAATAAGAATTTCATTGCTCTGACAAATTAAACATGATGCTTTGATCACCTCTAAGTGTCGCCAAAGAGTCAACTGCTGTAGAAATGTGCGTACGCCAGCTCAAGAGTTGACGTGAGGCACGCAAATTTATACGGCCATTTCAGTCTTGATACATCTGCACTTTGCCGTGAGAATGAACGTACACCATTTTTTTGTGCGTACGCAACGTTCGTACATGAGGCCCCAGGTCCCCATACCCAGGTACACACACACACACACACACACTGTACCTGAGGACCAGGTCCCCATACCCAGGTACACACACACACACACACACACACACACTGTACCTGAGGACCAGGTCCCATACCCAGGTACACACACACACACACACACACACACACACACACACACACACTGTACCTGAGGACCAGGTCCCATACCCAGGTACACACACACACACACACACACTGTACCTGAGGACCAGGTCCCCATACCCAGGTACACACACACACACACACACACTGTACCTGAGGACCAGGTCCCATACCCAGGTACACACACACACACACACACACACACACACACACACACACACACACACACACACACACACACTGTACCTGAGGACCAGGTCCCATACCCAGGTACACACACACACACACACACACACACACACTGTACCTGAGGACCAGGTCCCATACCCAGGTACACACACACACACACACTGTACCTGAGGACCAGGTCCCATACCCAGGTACACACACACACACACACACACTGTACCTGAGGACCAGGTCCCATACCCAGGTACACACACACACACACACACTGTACCTGAGGACCAGGTCCCCATACCGAGGTACACACACACACACACACACACTGTACCTGAGGACCAGGTCCCATACCCAGGTACACACACACACACACACACACACACACACACACTGTACCTGAGGACCGTGTCCCATACCCAGGTACACACACACACACACACACACACTGTACCTGAGGACCAGGTCCCATACCCAGGTTGTGTTCCCAGGCCAGGATCGTGTGCTGGCGACGACACAGCAGCTGACTTCAGCTCGTCAGTTCGATTCCCAGACGAGACGCTGACCTTCATCAAGTCTTCTCCTCTCATGGATGAGGCAGTGCCTTCTGTCAACAACACCCCCTGTTACACCTCCACCAGCAGGTACACACACACCTCCACCAGCAGGTGCACACACCACCAGCAGGTACACACACACCTCCACCAGCAGGTACACACACCTCCACCAGCAGGTACACACACACCACCAGCAGGTACACACACACCTCCACCAGCAGGTACACACACACCTCCACCAGCAGGTACACACACACACCACCAGCAGGTACACACACACCACCACCAGCAGGTACACACACACCTCCACCAGCAGGTACACACACACCTCCACCAGCAGGTACACACACACCTCCACCAGCAGGTACACACACACCTCCACCAGCAGGTACACACACACCACCAGCAGGTACACACACACCTCCACCAGCAGGTACACACACACACCACCAGCAGGTACACACACACCTCCACCAGCAGGTACACACACACCACCAGCAGGTACACACACACCTCCACCAGCAGGTACACACACACCTCCACCAGCAGGTACACACACACACCAGCAGGTACACACACCTCCACCAGCAGGTACACACACACACCAGCAGGTACACACACCTCCACCAGCAGGTACACACACACCTCCACCAGCAGGTACACACACACCTCCACCAGCAGGTACACACACACCACCAGCGGGTACACACACACCTCCACCAGCAGGTACACAGAGGTACAGGCAGTGAGCTGGTAGTAATGACAGGTAAGGAACAGGTAGTTTGCAGGTAGTGAGCAGGTATGTGTATTGCAGGTCTCGGCTGACCCAGGTGGTGGTGGATGCCTGGGCAGGACCAGCTAAAGACCGGGTGGTTCTGTTCCTGGGGTCCGAGGACGGGCGAGTACTCAAAGTTTTAGTCAGCACCCAGCACCCTGAAGATCTCCACCCTGATGACACCCACACCACCCAACTACTGGAGGAGATCCATGTGTACAATCCTGACAAGTACTATGACAATGTTGTACATTCAAACTGAATGTCATTGGTCTTTTGAGTTCTTTCCAATGTCCGTGGTGGTGCATATGCAATACATATCATATATATCATATGATATATAGTGTAATATCCTGTATCACATAACATGCTGTTCTCTGCAGGTGTGGTGGTGGAATCAGCAGGAGGGTTCTGGGGCTCCAGCTGGACCGGGCCCACCAGGGTCTTCTGGTAGCCTTCAGCAGCTGTCTTATCAGAGTTCCTCTCAGCCGCTGTACTCACTATGGAGCCTGTAGGACGTATGTATACTAGACACACTCAGAACAATGTATACTAGTGCACACTCAGCACAATGTATACTAGTGCACACTCAGCACAATGTATACTAGTGCACACTCAGCACAATGTATACTAGTGCACACTCAGCACAATGTATACTAGTGCACACTCAGAACAATGTATACAAGTGCACACTCAGAACAATATATACTAGTGCACACTTAAGACAATGTATACTAGTGTACACTCAGAACAATGTATACAAATGCACACTCAGAACAATGTATACTAGTGCACACTCAGAACAATGTATACTAGACACACTCAGAACAATATATACTAGTGCACACTCAGAACAATGTATACTAGACAAACTCAGAACAATGTATACTAGACACACTCAGAACAATGTATACTAGTGCACACTCAGAACAATGTATACTAGTGCACACTCAGAACAATGTATACTAGTGCACACTCAGAACAATGTATACTAGTGCACACTCAGCACAATGTATACTAGTGCACACTCAGCACAATGTATACTAGTGCACACTCAGAACAATGTATACAAGTGCACACTCAGAACAATGTATACTAGTGCACACTTAGAACAATGTATACTAGTGCACACTCAGAACAATGTATACAAATGCACACTCAGAACAATGTATACTAATGCACACTCAGAACAATGTATACTAGTGCACACTCAGAACAATGTATACTAGTGCACACTTAGAACAATGTATACTAGTGCGCACTCAGAACAATGTATACTAGTGCACACTCAGAACAATGTATACTACTGCACACTTAGAACAATGTATACAAGTGCACACTCAGAACAATGTATACAAATGCACACTCGGAACAATGTATACTAGTGCACACTCAGAACAATGTATACTAGTGCACACTCAGAACAATGTATACTAGTGCACACTTAGAACAATATATACTAGTGCACACTCAGAACAATGTATACAAATGTACACTCGGAACAATGTATACTAGTGCACACTCAGAACAATGTATACTAGTGCACACTTAGAACAATGTATACTAGTGCACACTCAGAACAATGTATACTACTGCACACTCAGAACAATGTATACTAGTGCACACTCAGAACAATGTATACAAATGCACACTCGGAACAATGTATACTAGTGCACACTCAGAACAATGTATACTAGTGCACTTAGAACAATGTATACTAGTGCACACTTAGAACAATGTATACTAGTGCACACTCAGAACAATGTATACAAATGTACACTCGGAACAATGCATACTAGTGCACACTCAGAAAAATGTATACTAGTGCACACTCAGAACAATGTATACTACTGCACACTTAGAACAATGTATACTAGTGCACACTCAGAACAATGTATACAAATGCACACTCAGAACAATGTATACTAATGCACACTCAGAACAATGTATACTAATGCACACTCAGAACAATGAATACTAGTGCACACTTAGAACAATGTATACTAGTGCACACTTAGAACAATGTATACTAGTGCACACTCAGAACAATGTATACAAATGCACACTCGGAACAATGTCTACTAGTGCACACTCAGAACAATGTATACTAGTGCACTTAGAACAATGTATACTACTGCACACTTAGAACAATGTATACTAGTGCACACTCAGAACAATGTATACAAATGTACACTCGGAACAATGTATACTAGTGCACACTCAGAAAAATGTATACTAGTGCACACTCAGAACAATGTATACTAGTGCACACTCAGAACAATGTATACAAATGCAAACTCGGAACAATGTATATGAGTGCACACTCAGTAGGTATACTAGCTAACCTTTAGATACTATACATTCTGAGTGTGTACAATTATACATTGTTCTAAAACAATGTATATTCTATACACTCAGAACAATGTATATTACTGCACGCTCAGAACGATGTACGTAAATTAGGGCACACTCAGAACAATGTATACTGGTGCACAATCAGAACAATGTATACTAGTGCACACTCAGAACAATGTATACTAGTGCACACTCAACACAATGTATACTAGTGCACCCTCAGCACAATGTATACTAGTGCACACTCAGAACAATGTATACAAGTGCACACTCAGAACAATGTATACTAGTGCACACTTAGAACAATGTATACTAGTGCACACTCAGAACAATGTATACAAATGCACACTCAGAACAATGTATACTAATGCACACTCAGAACAATGTATACTAGTGCACACTCAGAACAATGTATACTAGTGCACACTTAGAACAATGTATATTAGTGCACACTCAGAACAATGTATACTAGTGCACACTCAGAACAATGTATACTACTGCACACTTAGAACAATGTATACTAGTGCACACTCAGAACAATGTATACAAATGCACACTCGGAACAATGTATACTAGTGCACACTCAGAACAATGTATACTAGTGCACTTAGAACAATGTATACCAGTGCACACTTAGAACAATGTATACTAGTACACACTCAGAACAATGTATACAAATGTACACTCGGAACAATGCATACTAGTGCACACTCAGAAAAATATATACAAGTGCACACTCAGAACAATGTATACTACTGCACACTTAGAACAATGTATACTAGTGCACACTCAGAACAATGTATACAAATGCACACTCAGAACAATGTACACTAATGCACACTTAGAACAATGTATACTAGTGCACACTCAGAACAATGTATACAAATGCACACTCGGAACAATGTATACTAGTGCACACTCAGAACAATGTATACTAGTGCACTTAGAACAATGTATACTACTGCACACTTAGAACAATGTATACTAGTGCACACTCAGAACAATGTATACAAATGTACACTCGGAACAATGTATACTAGTGCACACTCAGAAAAATGTATACTAGTGCACACTCAGAACAATGTATACTAGTGCACACTCAGAACAATGTATACAAATGCAAACTCGGAACAATGTATATGAGTGCACACTCAGTAGGTATACTAGCTAACCTTTAGATACTATACATTCTGAGTGTGTACAATTATACATTGTTCTAAAACAATGTATATTCTGCACACTCAGAACAATGTATATTACTGCACGCTCAGAACGATGTACGTAAATTAGGGCACACTCAGAACAATGTATACTAGTGCACAATCAGAACAATGTATACTAGTGCACACTCAGAACAATATATACTAGTGGACACTCAGAACAGTATATTAGTGCACTCAGAACAGTGTATATTAGAGCACACTCAGAAAGATGTATATTACTGCACACTCAGAACAATGTATATTACTGCACACCCAGAACAATGTATATTAGAGCACACTCAGCACAATGTATATTACTGCACACTGAGAACAGTGTTTATTAGGGCACACTCAGAACAATGTATATTAGAGCACACTCAGCACAATGTATATTACTGCACACTCAGAACAATGTACTGTATATTAGTGCACACTCAGAACAATGTATATTAGTGCACTCAGAACAATGTATAATAGTGCACACTCAGAACAATGTATACTAGTGCACACTCAGAACAATGTATACTAGTGCACTTAGAACAATGTATACTAGTGCACACTTAGAACAATGTATACTAGTGCACACTCAGAACAATGTATACAAATGTACACTCGGAACAATGTATACTACTGCACACTTAGAACAATGTATACTAGTGCACACTCAGAACAATGTATACAAATGCACACTCAGAACAATGTATACTAATGCACACTCAGAACAATGTATACTAGTGCACACTCAGAACAATGTATACTAGTGCACACTTAGAACAATGTATACTACTGCACACTTAGAACAATGTATACTAGTGCACACTCAGAAAAATGTATACTACTGCACACTCAGAACAATGTATACTAGTGCACACTCAGAACAATGTATACAAATGCAAACTCGGAACAATGTATATGAGTGCACACTCAGTAGGTATACTAGCTAACCTTTAGATACTATACGTTCTGAGTGTGTACAATTATACATTGTTCTAAAACAATGTATATTACTGCACACTCAGAACAATGTATATTACTGCACGCTCAGAACGATGTATGTAAATTAGGGCACACTCAGAACAATGTATACTAGTGCACAATCAGAACAATGTATACTAGTGCACACTCAGAACAATATATACTAGTGGACACTCAGAACAGTATAGTAGTGCACTCAGAACAGTGTATATTAGAGCACACTCAGAACAATGTATATTACTGCACACTCAGAACAATGTATATTACTGCACACTCAGAACAATGTATATTAGAGCACACTCAGCACAATGTATATTACTGCACACTCAGAACAGTGTTTATTAGGGCATACTCAGAACAATGTTTATTAGAGCACACTTAGCACAATGTATATTACTGCACACTCAGAACAATGTACTGTATATTAGTGCACACTCAGAACAATGTACTGTATATTAGTGCACACTCAGAACAATGTATATTAGTGCACTCAGAACAATGTATAATAGTGCACACTCAGAACAATGTATATGAGTGCACACTCAGTAGGTATACTAGCTAACCTTTAGATAGTATACGTTCTGAGTGTGTAATATTATACATTGTTCTGTAACAGACAGACAGGCAGACAGATAAACAGAGAGAGACAGAGTTTGTAACAGGGTTTGATTCTAAATGATCTCTCTGCCTCCACATGTCATCTACCAATTGCACTGTTCATCTCAATGATGACTACCATGTATGTATATAGGTTTACATTTTTTCTTCTGACTTGATTCTAAGAGCTCGCATATAATTAACATTTTAGCATATAACATTTGATCTTAATTTAGGTAAATCTATTTATTGTTTAGTGTTTATTGTCTATACTCAGGTCTTCTATCACACTCCTCTATCCCCTTGTACTGCTGGTCAATGTGAATTTCTCCTAAGGGGGATTAATAAAGGAATATCTTATCTTATGTCTCACGCTCTATCTTGCTGACTCTGTGTCCCCCTCTCTCCTTCTCTTTGTCTCTCCCTCTCTTTCTCTGTCTCTCTTTATCTGTCTGTAACTGACTGTCCCTCTGTCTCTACTTGTCTCTCTCTCTCTCTCTCTCTCTCTACCTGTGTGTCTCTGTCTGTCTCTCTTTCTCTTCCTGTCTGTCTTTCTGCCTCTACCTGTCTGTCTATCTCTCTGTATTTACCTGTCTCTCCCTTGCTACCTGTCTGTCTCTCAGGGCCTGTCTATCTTCTCGTGACCCATACTGCATATGGCTGAGGACAGGAAGTTGTGTCGACATGGCGCCAGGTTTCAAGTATGTCATTTCCTCTTCCTGTTCCGCTCACTAGGCTGTGGAGCTCAGAAAGCAGTAAACAGTGTGGATGATGCTGGTTCAAGCAGCCTCCCCTGGCCCAGTCAGCATCATCCACACTGTTTACTGCTTTCTGTAGCACATTATTCCATCTCCACCTCTTCTCATCACCATGTAGTTTACAGCTTATGTTGAAGAAACATTTCAGTTTGGACTCAGTTTGTATACAAATCATTTGCTACTGTGCTGGAATGAGACTGCATGTAGTTTAAAAGTTATATTGTTTTAAAGTCTTCAGCTAGTTTAAATGAGTAGAAAGATCTCAGTATATAGATGTCTCTGTATGTTTGAGCGGTAGCGCGAGCTACCTCCTCAGCCTTATGTCAACTGGCACTGTCCCCCCACCTCTTAAGCTTGCTGCCATCACCCCTCTGCTTAAAAAACCTGGTCTTGACTCCGACGACCCCAACAATTTCAGACCCATCTCCAACCTCACATTCATCTCAAAACTACTGGAAAGAGCCATCGCAACTCAACTGAAGACCTACCTCCTCTCCAATAACCTTTACGAAACATTCCGATCTGGCTTTCGAACCCACCACAGCACTGAAACAGCTCTTATCAAAGTCACAAACGACCTCCTACTCTCCTCTGATTCCGGCTCCCTCACCATTCTTCTCTTCCTGGACTTCAGTGCTGCCTTCGACACCGTCAACCACTCTATCCTCCTCAGCCGCCTGAAATCCATATGCATCACCGACTCCGCCCTCTCCTAGTTCAACTCATACCTGTCTGAAAGATTTCACTACATCGCAATAAACAATCACAAATCCCACACCACCTCTGTCTCACATGGGGTCCCCCAAGGCTCAGTGCTTGGCCCCATCCTCTTCATCCTCTACATGCTCCCACTTGGTCACATCATCCGCCGCCATGGACTTCACTTCCACTGCTATGCCGATGACACTCAACTCTACATCACCACCAAAACCATCACTCCAGCTATTCTCTCCACACTCACCAACTGCCTCACTGACATAAAACCCTGGATGAACCACAACTTCCTCAAACTCAACAGCAATAAAACTGAAATTATAATCTATGGCCCAAAATCCACCCCTCCCCACCTCCCAGAACTTCTCACTCTACATCGATGGTCACTGTGTCACTCCCTCCCCCCTGGTCAGAAACCTTAGAATCTACATGGACCCCGTACTCTCCTTCAAGTCACAAAACATCCTTCTTCCACCTCTGGAACACAGCACGCCTTCGACCCACTCTCACCTTCTCAGTCACAAAGCATCCTTCTTCCACCTCTGGAACACAGCACGCCTTCGACCCACTCTCACCTTCTCAACCGCTGAAACACTAATTCATGCCTTCATCGCCTCCAGACTCGACTACTACAATAGCGTCCTGTATGGTCTCCCCTCCACTGTTCTTCAAAAACTGTAATATGTTCAAAACTCTGCTGCCCGACTTCTCACCCACACCCCCTCCAGAGAACACATCACGCCCATCCTCCGTCAGCTACACTGGCTTCCCCTAAAACAGTGCATACATTTCAAGATCCTCCTCACCACCTACAAAGCCCTAAACAACCTTGCCCCTTCATACCTGACAGATCTCCTCCATCGCCCCAGTCACCCCCACCCAACATGCTCCGCTGCTGCCAACACCCTCACCCTCATCACCAGGACCAAATACCATCGGGTACAGAGCCCCTACCTTCTGGACCTCCATCCCCCTGGCCGTCCGTAACTCTGATTCACTGCCGTCTTTCAAAAGTCATCTCTTCAACACCACTTACAACACTTGACGAATCCCTTTCCACCCTCTCTCTTTCTTATTTTCTTTTTTGGTTTTGTTTTGTATTTTTGTAAAGCGTCTTTGGGTACCGAGAAAAGCGCTATATAAAACCTATGTATTATTATTATTAATGAAAACCAAAACAGAAATCCAAAACTATTTAGTTTTTTAAATAAACAACAAGTGTAACAAATGTAAGTGCAATAACAACAAATTAGACTTCTTGATCATTTTTCTCCATCCTATAAATTTGCACTAGAAAGACTTTGCGCCCACTGACCTAGCTTGTGTGTCAGTATATGAGTTAGCACCCTCTGACCTAGCTTGTGCGTCAGTATATGAGTTAGCGCCCTCTGACCTAGCTTGTGTGTCAGTATATGAGCCTGCGCCCACTGACCTAGCTTGTGTGTCAGTATATGAGCCTGCGCCCACTGATCTAGCTTGTGCGTCAGTATATTAGCCTGCGCCCACTGACCTAGCTTGTGCGTCAGTATATTAGCCTGCGCCCACTGACCAAGCTCGTGTGTCAGTATTCGAGCCTGCGCCCACTGACCTAGCTTGTGTTTCAGTATATGAGCCTGCGACCACTGACCTAGCTCGTGTGTCAGTATATAAGGATGCGCCCACTGACCTAGCTTGTGTGTCAGTATATGAGCATGTGCCCACTGACCTAGCTTGTGTGTCAGCATATGAGCCTGCGCCCACTGACTTAGCTTGTGTGTCAGTATATGAGCATGCGCCCACTGACCTAGCTTGTGTGTCAGTATATGAGCCTGCGCCCACTGACCTAGCTTTTGCGTCAGTAAATGAGCCTGCGCCCACTGACCTAGCTCGTGTGTCAGTATATGAGCCTGCGCCCACTGACCTAGCTTTTGCATCAGTATATGAGCCTTCGCCCACTGACCTAGCTTGTGTATCAGTATATGAGCCTGCGCCCACTGACCTAGCTTGTGTATCAGTATATGAGCCTGCGCCCACTAACCTAGCTTCAAGATTCAAGATTCAAGTATCTTTATTGTCAAGTGTGCTACATGGCAGGCATATAGCACAGATGAAATTGCAGTCCTCTCAGACCTGCGGTGCAAAATGAACAAGTGGACAGAACAAACAGACAAACAGACATTGTGCAGAAAACACAGTAACACAGAAAAGTACAAGTAATAAAAAAAGAAAAGTGAAAAGTGAGGTAGTGCGTTGTTTAAAAAAAATAAAATAAAAAAACAGTGCAAATATATTCAAAGACATTCAAAAGACAGTCTAAAGTGTCCAAGTGGAGATAAGAGTTTGTGAGTGGTGGTGGGAGGGAGATGGTCTGAGGTCAGATGATGCTGGTGGGTGAGAGGGAGATGGTCTGAGGTCAGATGATGGTGTCTGACCCAGCTGGTGTGTCAGTATATGAGCCTGCGCCCACTGACCTAGCTCATGTGTCAGTATATGAGTTAGCGCCCTCTGACCTAGCTTGTGCGTCAATAGATGAGTTTGTGCCCACTGACCTAGCTTGTGTGTCAGTATATGAGCATGCGCCCACTGACCTAGCTTGTGTGTCAGTATATGAGCATGCGCCCACTGATCTAGCTTGTGTGTCAGTATATGAGCCTGCGCCCAATGACCTAGCTTGTGTGTCAGTATGAGCCTGCGCCCACTGACCTAGCTCGTGTGTCAGTATATGAGCCTACGCCCACTGACCTAGCTGGTGTGTCAGTATATGAGCCTGCGCCCACTGACCTAGCTCGTGTGTCAGTATATGAGCCTACGCCCACTGACCTAGCTGGTGTGTCAGTATATGAGCCTACACCCACTGACCTAGCTGGTGTGTCAGTATATGAGCCTACGCCCACTGACCTAGCTGGTGTGTCAGTATATGAGCCTGCGCCCACTGACCTAGCTTGTGTGTCAGTATATGAGCCTGCGCCCACTGACCTAGCTCGTGTGTCAGTATATGAGCCTGTGCCCACTGACCTAGCTTGGGTGTCAGTATATGAGCCTGCGCCCACTGACCTAGCTCATGTGTCAGTATATGAGCCTGTGCCCACTGACCTAGCTTGTGTGTCAGTATATGAGTTAGCGCCCTCTGACCTAGCTTGTGCGTCAGTAGATGAGTTTGTGCCCACTGACCTAGCTTGTGTGTCAGTATATGAGCATGCGCCCACTGACCTAGCTTGTGTGTCAGTATATGAGCCTGCGCCCACTGACCTAGCTTGTGTGTCAGTATATGAGCCTGCGCCCACTGACCTAGCTCGTGTGTCAGTATATGAGCCTGCGCCCACTGACCTAGCTCGTGTGTCAGTATATGAGCCTGCGCCCACTGACCTAACTTGGGTGTCAGTATATGAGCATGCGCCCACTGACCTAGCTTGTGTGTCAGTATATGAGCCTGCACCCACTGACCTAGCTCGTGTGTCAGTATATGAGCATGCGCCCACTGACCTAGCTCGTGTGTCAGTATATGAGCCTGCACCCACTGACCTAGCTCGTGTGTCAGTATATGAGCCTGCGCCCACTGACCTAGCTTGGGTGTCAGTATATGAGCCTGCGCCCACTGACCTAGCTTGTGCGTCAATATATGAGCTTACGCCCACTGACCTAGCTTGTGCATCAGTATATGAGCCTGCGCCCACTGACCTAGCTCATGTGTCAGTATATGAGTTAGCGCCCTCTGACCTAGCTTGTGCGTCAATAGATGAGTTTGTGCCCACTGACCTAGCTTGTGTGTCAGTATATGAGCATGCGCCCACTGACCTAGCTTGTGTGTCAGTATATGAGCATGCGCCCACTGACCTAGCTTGTGTGTCAGTATATGAGCCTGCGCCCAATGACCTAGCTTGTGTGTCAGTATGAGCCTGCGCCCACTGACCTAGCTCGTGTGTCAGTATATGAGCCTACGCCCACTGACCTAGCTGGTGTGTCAGTATATGAGCCTGCGCCCACTGACCTAGCTTGTGTGTCAGTATATGAGCCTGCACACACTGACCTAGCTCGTGTGTCAGTATATGAGCCTACGCCCACTGACCTAGCTGGTGTGTCAGTATATGAGCCTACACCCACTGACCTAGCTGGTGTGTCAGTATATGAGCCTACGCCCACTGACCTAGCTGGTGTGTCAGTATATGAGCCTGCGCCCACTGACCTAGCTTGTGTGTCAGTATATGAGCCTGCGCCCACTGACCTAGCTCGTGTGTCAGTATATGAGCCTGTGCCCACTGACCTAGCTTGGGTGTCAGTATATGAGCCTGCGCCCACTGACCTAGCTCATGTGTCAGTATATGAGCCTGTGCCCACTGACCTAGCTTGTGTGTCAGTATATGAGTTAGCGCCCTCTGACCTAGCTTGTGCGTCAGTAGATGAGTTTGTGCCCACTGACCTAGCTTGTGTGTCAGTATATGAGCATGCGCCCACTGACCTAGCTTGTGTGTCAGTATATGAGCCTGCGCCCACTGACCTAGCTTGTGTGTCAGTATATGAGCCTGCGCCCACTGACCTAGCTCGTGTGTCAGTATATGAGCCTGCGCCCACTGACCTAGCTCGTGTGTCAGTATATGAGCCTGCGCCCACTGACCTAACTTGGGTGTCAGTATATGAGCATGCGCCCACTGACCTAGCTTGTGTGTCAGTATATGAGCCTGCACCCACTGACCTAGCTCGTGTGTCAGTATATGAGCATGCGCCCACTGACCTAGCTCGTGTGTCAGTATATGAGCCTGCACCCACTGACCTAGCTCGTGTGTCAGTATATGAGCCTGCGCCCACTGACCTAGCTTTGGTGTCAGTATATGAGCCTTCGCCCACTGACCTAGCTTGTGTGTCGATATATAAGTTAGCGCCCTCTGACCTAGCCTGTGTGTCAGTATGCGCGTGCACCAACTGACCTAGCTCGTGTGTCAGTATATGAGTTAGCGCCCACTGACCTAGCTCATGTGTCAGTATGAGCCTGCACCCACTGACCTAGCTCGTGTGTCAGTATATGAGTTAGCGCCCACTGACCTAGCTCATGTGTCAGTATGGGCCTGCACCCACTGACCTAGCTCGTGTGTCAGTATATGAGTTAGCGCCCACTGACCTAGCTCATGTGTCAGTATGGGCCTGCACCCACTGACCTAGCTCATGTGTCAGTATGGGCCTGTGCCCTCTATGTTCACGCCAGTGCTCATCAGTTCATCATTCGTCACTGTGTTTCCTGGCGTGTGTTTTTCCCCTGTAGGTTTTCATTGGGCTTTTTGTTTTTACTCAGTAATGGATAGGATTTACAATACTTCAGTCAAACCTAACTCAATTAAGATACAAAATAGCAATTTAAAATTATACTTCAAAAATACAAAATACACAAAAAAACCTACTCAATACAGTAACGTGAGTACATGTATTTTGTTACTCCCCCCTCCCATGGACTGGTGATTACACTCTCTCTACCTCTCTCTCCCTCTTTCTCTCTACACCTCTCCCTCCCTCTCCACCTCTCTCTCTCCCTCTCTCTCTCTCTCTCTTATCTCTCTCTAGGTCAGGCTTTGAGCAAGATATTGACGGGGACCACTCCCTCTACTCAGATGGTTGTCATGGTGAGCACACACACACTCACACAGATTGTAACCTGGTGACAGTATACACACTGATAAGTTCTGTTGTGTGTGTGTGTGTGTGTGTGTCCAGCCGGAGTGTCCTCCACCACAAGGAGCCAGGACTCTGTGTACGGTAGGTCACCATGGAAACATCACCACTATCACTCTGACCTCGACCTTCACCAATATCACCATTCCCCACCTCTATTTTAAATGTACATTTACATTGAATGCATTTAGCAAACGCTTTTGTCCAAAGCGACTTACAATGAGTACATTTATGGGGTTGGACATGTGGACAGCTGGAGGAGGGGATGGAGCTGCCAACCGTTCACATTAGTGGAGCACCCACTCTGCTGCCCTGATTTTCATCACCACTATTACCTCTATCTTCATTACCAAAAGCACCACCATCACCACCATTCTCACATCACCCTGATGATGAGGTCCTCATCAGATCTCATCAGGTCATTGTATGACCTCATCCAGGGGCAGTGACATGACAGAGGGTCTGGCTAATGTCTGGTTCTCCTGCAGCAGAGGGTCTGGCTAATGTCTGGTTCTCCTGCAGCAGAGGGTCTGGCTAATGTCTGGTTCTCCTGCAGCAGAGGGTCTGGTTCCTCCAGTTAGCCCACAGCTCTAGAGGCTCTGCAGGCCATCAGCGCTCTGTGGTCCATCCCAGCATGCAACAGTTACATTACCAGGTGAAAGGTCTTATTCTCTCTCTTGCTCCCTCCTCAGGAGTGCATGGAGACCAAGACCAGGGTGGTCTGCAGGGTCTGAGTGTTCCCTTCTCCCTGCTCATCACTTGTGTGCTCCTTGCCTTCCTGTTGGGTTCCATTCTGTCTGGTTCTGTGGTGTCATGTTACTGCCGCAAGGGCTCCTCCCAGGGGGCGGAGCTAGCCTTGGGGAAGGAGCCCCAGATGCCCCTCCCCCACTCCATGTCCCTTGGCTCATTGGCCAAGCTCAGTGGATTGCTTGACCAACCGCAGGTGAGTAGAAACCTGAAGTCAGCACTGCTGCTTAAAAAGAGTGCTGCTGCTAGCGACCTAGCTCCCTTCTCCTGTGAACGCTGATTGGTGAATCAAGGAACACAGATCCGGCTGAGTTTGGTTTTGGATGAAAGCATATCTGGTTGTGCTATGCTAACATAGCCTGGGAACTAGACAAATCAGCCAGCTGGTGCGTTATGGGCTCTGTCATAGGTGTCCGGTGCCTCTCCCCTTCTGACAGGCCTCCAGCAGACCTGTCAGACCAATCACAGGATGCTCTGATTGGCTGTTGGTCTGTCCAACATCCAGAGGTTTGTGGTCTGTGCACGGTGATCATGGCCCTTGGAAATGGAATATGAACTGATATTATGAGGGGCTCCAGACAGCCTGGCAGTGGGATGAGGACTTGTGAGGATGAGCCCTGTGCTGCCCAGGTCTTCTTGTCTCCAATAGGTGCCTTCCTAGCTAAGGAGCAGTTTAAACACCTACTGTCTCTCCTCAGGAGGAGAAGCTGGCTGGCTCCTTTCCTCATATGTATGCCTCCTTGATACCCAGGGGAGAACCACACCTCCCCTCCTCTCAGCTCCTGCCCCTGGGAGCCTCTGACGTCCAGCAGGTAACTCCTCACTACTCCACATGTTACTGTCACTTCTGTCATCAGTGTTTGCTTGAATTATTATTGATCAGTGATCGGTTGATTCACTATTGATCTGTGATCAGGATGACAGAGAACTCTGTGCCTTGGACGTCACCCCCCAGCTGTCAATCAAAGGGGACCTCCTCCAGAGAGAGGAGGACCACACCCCCAGCGCTCCACCTCCTCATCCTGACCAACCACTGCTCTCCATCCTCCATCACCATGGCAATGCCCTGACCAACGGCTCCTCCATCTCCTCCTTGCACCTACCCCAGGAAGGGAAGAGGTCTGGCCCAGGAGGAGGAGGAGGAGGAGCTGGGTACCAGGAGGTCTCTGCTCTAGACGAGCTCCTCAAACACATCCAGGAGGTGAGTGCCTCCGGCCAAGGAGGCATCAAGATCCTCACCTCCTCCTCCTCCTCCTCCTCCTCCCTCCTTTACCCAGGACACACCTCCTTCTCTGCTGGAGCCCACCATCACCACAACAACCACCAGAACAACAGCCCCAACGTGCGCTCGCACCACTACAACCTGAGCAACCATCACCATAGCAACAGCAGCCACGGCAACAGGACAATGGAGTCCGGTCCTCAGAGCTCCTCTTCCTCCTCCCTGGTCCCACCGCACACCCTGGGCGTTGTGGTGACCCCACCCTCCCAGAGACACGGCCTCATCAAGATTGCTGCTGGAAAAGGGGGCGTGGCCGTAGCCGGTAGGGACGAAGGGGGCGGGACCTCGCCTCGCCATCACGCCGTCACCCATCGGGGGGCCAGGCCCACCCATCTCCTCCGCATCAACAGCAGTAAGCCCGCGAGTGCCTCTGAGGAGGCCAATGCTAGCAGTGTTGAGGGCAGCAGGCTAGCAGCTAGCACTAGCCTGACGCGGCAGCACAGCTACAGTGATGGGCCACCTGGCTTGCGATTGGTGGCCGTGCGAAGGACGGTGTCCCTGAAACCCCAGACCCCTCGGAAACCCCTCCCTACACCACCTAGCACTACACCACCTAGCAACACCTCACACTGCTACACCTAGCCCCACTACACCACCTAGCACCGCTACACCACCTAGCACCACTACGCCACCCAGTACTACACCAACTAGCACTACACCATGTAGCAGTACGCCACCAAGCACCACTACACCACCTAGCACTACACCACCCAGCACCACTACACCACCTAGCACCATTACAGGTAAGTACTGACACTTTTAGCTAGCTACCAAGCCAGCTAGCTAAGTCCCCTAGCAGAATGGGAGGCAGACAGCCATGGAGACATGTCACTTCCTTCTTGCAATATAAACTAACAAATGAGTATGATTATATTATTTACGTATAATTGTTGTAATAATAGGTATTTTTAATTATTGGTTTGCCCTGATGGCAAACTGAGAGGTGAACTGAATGAAACGTCACCAAGTGGCGCATGACTCTGACGATGGTGGAGTCCTCCTGGTGGAGATGGTGGACATGGTGGAGTCCTGGTGGAGAAGAGTGGAGAAGGGTGGAGAAGGGCCTCTTCGTGGCGCCCTCTTGTGGACCAACAGACCAACTACACCGCGGAACGTGGTCAAGGAGCTCCAGCTTTTGATATCAAACTCGATTTGAATAAACACTTTGATACCAGCTGTTGTCTTTATTTACGACATCAAATAAAACAGGTATTGTGTTCCTGTGTGCTGCTGCTGCTCTCGTTGATGTACTTGTATTATTCTAGGGACATGTTTCACACTTAGAATAGAATAGAATAGAATCTTTATTGTCATTGTACAGCAGTATAAAAATACGGTGGCACAACGAAATTGAGGCACAGCTCTCCCGTCAGTGCAAAAAGATAAATATTAAATAAATAACTAAAACAAGGCATGCACATACCAACAAACAAACAGACAAAAAGGGACACTATATACAAATTATAAAGTAAGAGACTGTACAGAGACATACAGTTCGCCAAAGCAGTGAAGGAGGGAAAACATCATTACGCAGAGAGACTGCAGCAACAGCTTTCTGAAGGGAATCCCTCCTCCGTCTGGAAAGGCCTCAAGAAGATCACCAACTACAAACCAAAGCCCCCGCAGGCGCCCGACAGCCTCCCCCTTGCCAACGAGCTCAATGAGTTCTACTGCAGGTTCGAGAAGGAGTTCCCCCCGGCACCCTCCCTCCACACCCCCGGGCCACAACCACCCCTGCACCCCAGTAGGGTCATCAACCCCCCTGCTACTCCTCCCACGCCCCCTCCCCTCACTCCCCTCTCTCCCTCCTCCTCACCTCCCCTCTCTGTCACAGTGAGGGAGGTGAAAAAACTGTTCAAGGGTCAGAATCCCCGGAAGGCGGCCGGTCCGGATTCCGTCTCTTCATCAGCCCTGAAGCATTGCGCCGACCAGCTGGCCCCGGTGTTTACCAACATCTTCAACGCCTCACTGGAGCTGTGTTACATCCCAGCATGCTTCAAGGCCTCAACCATCATCCCCATACCCAAGAAGGCCAAGGTCACAGGCCTAAATGACTACAGACCGGTCGCCCTGACCTCTGTTGTCATGAAGGTGCTGGAGCGCCTTGTCCTGGCCCACCTGAAGTCCATTACGGATCCTGTACTGGACCCCCTGCAGTTCGCATACAGAGCCAACAGATCCACGGACGACGCGGTGAACATGGCTCTGCACTACGTACTGGAACACCTGGACACTGCAGGGAACTACGTCAGGATTCTATTCGTGGACTTCAGCTCGGCCTTCAACACCATCATTCCTCACACCCTGGAGCGCCAGCTATCCCTGCTGCAGGTGCCGGTCTCTACCTGCAAGTGGATTACCGACTTCCTGACCAACAGGTCTCAGCGGGTGAAGCTGGGGAAGAGCATTTCCAGCTTCAGGTCCATCAGCACTGGCTCTCCGCAGGGCTGTGTCCTGTCTCCCGCCCTGTTTTCCCTGTACACCAACAGCTGCACCTCCCTCCAACCGTCGGTCAAGCTCCTGAAGTTTGCAGACGACACCACCCTGGTGGGCCTCATCTCCAAGGGGGACGAGTCTGCATACAGGAGGGAGATCGAGCGGCTACAGAGCTGGTGCAGCTGCAACAACCTGGAGCTCAACGCGCAGAAGACAGTGGAGATGGTGGTGGACTTTAGGAGGAACGCAGCCCCACTCATTCCCATTATGCTGGGTGAAACCCCGGTTGCCTCCGTGGAGTCTTGCCGCTTTCTAGGCCTGACTCTCTCCCGGGACTTGAAGTGGGGGCCGAACATCACGGCCCTTCTGAAAAAGGCCCACACGAGGATGTTCTTCCTTCGGCAGCTTAAAAAATTTAGGCTGCCGAGGAGGATGATGACTCAGTTCTACACCGCCATCATTGAGTCCATCCTCACCCACTCCATCATCACCTGGTTCCCTGCTGCGGTGGTCAAGGACAAGGCCAGGCTGCAGCGGGTGATTCGATCGGCGGAGAAGGTGATCGGCGTTCCCTTGCCCTCCCTCAAGTCCCTACATGACACCAGGGCTCTGAGAAGGGCAAAAAAGATCATGGCCGACCCCTCGCACCCAGGTCACAACCTCTTCACCCCGCTTCCTTCTGGGAGAAGGTTGCGGCTGCCTGGAACTGCTAGGACCCGTCACAGACTTAGTTTTTTCCCCTCAGCCGTCAGGCTGGTAAACGAGTCTGGCTACCAACCCCCCCCCCCCCCCCCCCCTTCCCTCCTCCCTGTGATACTGGTCCAGGACTAGTAATCACACTGGACTCAATTATGCACTTGCACTTTACTCTGTATTCTCTGTATCCTATACCTCATCACCCATCACCATGTTCTCTCAAATTGTCCTGTTACTGTCCTGTTTGCACTGTCCTGTCCTGCTGCACTGTATTCGTTGATGCACACATTGGAACGCTGAGTCAAATTCCTATTTTGTTTAGCAAAAATGGCAATAAATTGTTCTGATTCTGATTCTGATTCTGATTCAGTAGCGTATGAAATATTGCACGTCATGGCTGAAATGACACGATTGTGTCAGTTGTCATTTAACAGGGCTATGGCCCTGTTGTAGAAACTGTCTCTGACTTCACACGGTTGGTATTGATGTCAGAATGAGTTAAAGAATGTTAGTGTAAAGTAAGCATAGAGTCTTGCAGACATGTAATGACGTCATCTGACGTTCATCGCGTAATACCTCAGCTGACGTTCATTACGTAGGACGTCACCAACCCGGAAGTGGTTCATCCGCAGCTCAGTTGGTCTCTGTTTCCAGGTCCACTTTGAGGAGCACAACCACTGGACCAAGGCGGTCCCGTGTATGTAGTCCTACTGTAGTGTTCTGTTACCGTACTACTGGTACCACTTGGTCCCGTGTATTGAGTCCTACTGCAGTGTAGCCTCAGTGTTGTGCGACAGTACTAGGTACAGTCCTGCTGGTACCGAGGATGAACGTGACCCTAGCTGTAAAGCAGTATGTCTCCAGGATGATCGAGGACAGCGGGCCAGGCATGAAGGTGCTGCTGATGGACAGAGACACGGTAGGCTGGCCATCACTGAGCACCCTGTAGCCTTACCCAGTCCATCACCACTACGTGGTTTACATGTGTGACGTGTTTCAGACCAGTATCGTGAGCATGGTGTATACGCAGTCAGAGATCCTCCAGAAGGAGGTGTATCTGCTGGAGAGGATCGACTCTCAGAACAGAGACAACATGAAACACCTGAAAGCCCTCTGCTACCTCCGACCTACCAAGGTACACACTGTTTGGTACTGTGTGTGAGTGATGTGTTTGGTACTGTGTGTGAGTGATGTGTTTGTTACTGTGTGTGAGTGATGTGTTTGTTACTGTGTGTGAGTGATGTGTTTGGTACTGTGTGTGAGTGATGTGTTTGTTACTGTGTGTGAGTGATGTGTTTGTTACTGTGTGTGAGTGATGTGTTTGGTACTGTGTGTGAGTGATGTGTTTGTTACTGTGTGTGAGTGATGTGTTTGTTACTGTGTGTGAGTGATGTGTTTGGTACTGTGTGTGAGTGATGTGTTTGTTACTGTGTGTGAGTGATGTGTTTGGTACTGTGTGTGAGTGATGTGTTTGGTACTGTGTGTGAGTGATGTGTTTGTTACTGTGTGTGAGTGATGTGTTTGTTACTGTGTGTGAGTGATGTGTTTGTTACTGTGTGTGAGTGATGTGTTTGTTACTGTGTGTGAGTGATGTGTTTGGTACTGTGTGTGAGTGATGTGTTTGTTACTGTGTGTGAGTGATGTGTTTGTTACTGTGTGTGAGTGATGTGTTTGTTACTGTGTGTGAGTGATGTGTTTGGTACTGTGTGTGAGTGATGTGTTTGGTACTGTGTGTGAGTGATGTGTTTGTTACTGTGTGTGAGTGATGTGTTTGTTACTGTGTGTGAGTGATGTGTTTGGTACTGTGTGTGAGTGATGTGTTTGTTACTGTGTGTGAGTGATGTGTTTGTTACTGTGTGTGAGTGATGTGTTTGGTACTGTGTGTGAGTGATGTGTTTGTTACTGTGTGTGAGTGATGTGTTTGTTACTGTGTGTGAGTGATGTGTTTGGTACTGTGTGTGAGTGATGTGTTTGTTACTGTGTGTGAGTGATGTGTTTGGTACTGTGTGTGAGTGATGTGTTTGGTACTGTGTGTGAGTGATGTGTTTGGTACTGTGTGTGAGTGATGTGTTTGTTACTGTGTGTGAGTGATGTGTTTGTTACTGTGTGTGAGTGATGTGTTTGTTACTGTGTGTGAGTGATGTGTTTGTTACTGTGTGTGAGTGATGTGTTTGTTACTGTGTGTGAGTGATGTGTTTGGTACTGTGTGTGAGTGATGTGTTTGGTACTGTGTGTGAGTGATGTGTTTGTTACTGTGTGTGAGTGATGTGTTTGTTACTGTGTGTGAGTGATGTGTTTGTTACTGTGTGTGAGTGATGTGTTTGTTACTGTGTGTGAGTGATGTGTTTGTTACTGTGTGTGAGTGATGTGTTTGGTACTGTGTGTGAGTGATGTGTTTGGTACTGTGTGTGAGTGATGTGTTTGTTACTGTGTGTGAGTGATGTGTTTGTTACTGTGTGTGAGTGATGTGTTTGTTACTGTGTGTGAGTGATGTGTTTCTCCATACAGTGCATTTTGAATCCAGAGAGAGAATGCAGAGTATCCATTATGTGTATCCATAGTTTTGCACTGACTAATTATATCCCTGTCTTTTTTGCACTGCCACCATTGCACATACTCTACCATAGCACCTTGCCATGTTTCACAGTGTCAGACCCCATCAGGCCTTGTAAGATAAGATAAGATAAGATATTCCTTTATTAATCCCCCTTAGGAGAAATTCACAGTGACAAGCAGTACAAGGGGATAGAGGAGTGCAATAAAACCTGACTATAGACAGTAAACAATAAATAGATTTACCTAAACAAGATTAAATAATATGCGAGCTCTTAAGTCAGATCAGGTGGAAAAAAAAGAGAACCTATATACATACATAGTAATCATCATTGAGATGGACAGTACAGTTGGTAGATGAACATACATGGTAGTCATCATTGAGATGGACAGTACAGTTGGTAGATGAACATACATGGTAGTCATCATTGAGATGGACAGTACAGTTGGTAGATGAACATACATGGTAGTCATCATTGAGATGGACAGTACAGTTGGTAGATGAATAGATGAAAAGTGCAATTGGTACCAGAGTCTTACTGAGGTGTAGGTACAAAAATAAAAATAGATGTGCAGTTGTAAGTTGTGCAAAATAGATGTGCAAATGTGCAAAATGCAAAATGTGCAAATTATACAGGATATTCAAGGTAGTGTAAGTAAAACACGTGAGTAGACCTAAAATGACAACGGCTTAGAAAACAGTCCTGAGGTGTGTGGTGTGGTGTTCAGTCCATTATCTGGTGGTGTTGGGGCTTCCGAGACGTTGTAATCACTTCATTCTTTTTACTTTTATATTTCTGTGAGTGATCTGTTCTTTATGCGGGTGAAATATGTATGTGTGTATAAGTTACTGGATGTTTAAATTTTCCCTCGGGATGAATATAGTATCCATCTATCTCAATCTATCTAGTTTTCTTTGGAACATAGAAAGAGATATACGTTGTGTGTGTGTGTGTGTGTGTGTCTTTCCAGGAGAATGTGGAGAGTCTGATCCAGGAGCTGAGGAGACCCAAGTACAGTGTCTACTTTATTTGTAAGACCACCGCCATGGCAACAACACCATAGCAACAACACCATAGTAACAACGCCAAAGTAACAATACCAAAACCATAGCAACATCACCATAGCAACAACACCATAGTAACAACACCATAGTAACAATACCATAGTAACACTACCAACACCATAGCAACAACACCATAGCAACAACACTGTAGCAACAACGCTGTAGCAACAACGGCGTAACAACACCATAGTAACAGTACCATAGTAACAACACTATAGTAACTATACCATAGTAACAATACCAACACCGTAGCAACAACACCATAGCAACAACGCCGTAGCAACAACGCCATAGTAACAACACCATAGTAACATTACCATAGTAACAATACCAACACCATAGCAACAACGCCATAGCAACAACGCCAGAGCAACGACACCATACTAACAACGGCATAGTAACAATACCAACACCATAGCAACAACGCCATATTAACAAAACCATATTAACAATACCAACACCATAGCAACAACGCCATATTTACAACACCATAGTAACAACACCATAGTAAAAATACCAACACCATAGCAACAACACCATAGCAACAATGCCATAGTAACAACACCATAGCAACAACACAATAGTAACAACACCACCACCATAGTAACATTACCAACATCATAGTAACAACACCAGCACCATGGCAACAACACCATAGTAACAATACCAACATCATAGCAACAACACCATAGTAACAACACCACCACCATAGTAACATTACCAACACCATAGTAACAACACCAGCACCCTGGCAACAACACCTGAACCATAGAAACAACTCCATAGCAACAACACCAGCACCACAGACAGACAGACAGACAGACATACTTTAACGATCCCTGAGGGAAATGGCATTAGCAGTAGCAACACCATGGCCAATGTAGGTGGGGCATAATCAACAAGGGGTGTGGTCAGTGTGAATGATTTCTGCGGGGCTTCTGTGTGTTGCAGACTTCAGTAACGTCATCAGTAAGGCTGAGATCAAAGCTCTGGCAGAAGCTGATGAACAGGAAGTGGTGGCAGAGATCCAGGTTAGGACCAGACATCTTCATCACCTTCATCATCTTTATGTCCCTACTGACTACTAATGACTCCTGTTCGCCCTCACTTTCTGTCTACCAATCTGTATATGTCCGTCTCTCTCTCTGTCTCTCTAGGAGTTTTATGGGGACTTCATTGCTGTGAATCCTCATCTCTTTTCCCTCAACCTGCAGGGCGTTGCCAGGGTAAATGTGTGTTCTGGTTCCATTGTGTCTGGTCTGATGTCATGTGTGTTCTGGTTCCATTGTGTCTGCTCTGATGTCATGTGTGTTCTGGTTCCATTGTGTCTGCTCTGATGTCATGTGTGTTCTGGTTCCATTGTGTCTGCTCTGATGTCATGTGTGTTCTGGTTCCATTGTGTCTGCTCTGATGTCATGTGTGTTCTGGTTCCATTGTGTCTGCTCTGATGTCATGTGTGTTCTGGTTCCATTGTGTCTGCTCTGATGTCATGTGTGTTCTGGTTCCATTGTGTCTGCTCTGATGTGTGTTACAGGGCCGTAGCTGGGACCCCACTATGCTGGCCCGGTCCACTCAGGGTCTGACGTCGGTTCTGCTGGCACTGAAGAAATGTCCGGTCATCAGATACCAGCTGTCCTCCGACATGGCCAAGAGGCTAGCAGAGAGCGTCAAGGTTACACACACACGCACACACACGCACACACACACACACACACACACACACACACACACACACACACACACACACACACACACCCTGACTCCCCTGTGTGTTTCAGCTCATCATCACTAAGGAGTACGAGTTGTTTGACTTCAGGAAAACAGAAGTTCCCCCTCTGCTTCTGATCCTCGACCGCAGTGATGACGCCATCACTCCCCTCCTTAACCAGGTTAGAACCTAGAACCTCATCCTTAACCAGGTTAGAACCTAGAACCGCCTCCTTAATCAGGTTAGAACCTAGAACCTCCTCCTTAATCAGGTTAGAACCTAGAACCTCCTTAACCAGGTTAGAACCTAGAACCTCCTCCTTAATCAGGTTAGAACCTAGAACCTCCTCCTTAATCAGGTTAGAACCTAGAACCTCCTCCTTAACCAGGTTAGAACCTAGAACCTCCTTAACCATGTCAGAACCTTGAACCTCCTTAACCAGGTTAGAACCTAGAACCTCCTCCTTAACCAGGTTAGAACCTAGAACCTCCTTAAGCAGGTTATACATCTACATTCTGCTCTGAGTTTGCTGAGCTGTGTTCCCCCTAGTGGACCTACCAGGTTATATATCTAGGTTCTACTCGTACTAGTGGACCTACCAGGTTATATATCTAGGTTCTACTCGTACTAGTGGACCTACCAGGTTATATATATCTAGGTTCTACTTGTTCTAGTAGACCTACCAGGTTATATGTTCCACTTGTTCTAGTGGGCCTACTAGGTTACACATCTAGGTTCTACTTGTTCTAGTGGACCTACCAGGTTATATAGCTAGGTTCTACTTGTTTTAGTGGACTTACCAGGTTATATAACGAGGTTCTACTAGTTCTGCTGGACCATACCGGTTATATGTCAAGTTTCTACTTGTTCTAGTGGGCCTACTAGGTTACATATCTAGGTTCTACTTGTTCTAGTGGACCTACCAGGTTATATATCTTCATTCTACTTGTTCTAGTGGGCCTACTAGGTTACATATCTAGGTTCTACTTGTTCTAGTGGACCTACCAGGTTATATACCTATGTTCTACTTGTTCTAGTGGACCTACCAGGTTATATATCTTCGTTCTACTTGTTCTAGTGGACCTACCAGGTTATATACCTATGTTCTACTTGTTCTAGTGGACCTACCAGGTTATATATCTTCGTTGTACTTGTTCTAGTGGACCTACCAGGTTATATACCTATGTTCTACTTGTTCTAGTGGACCTACCAGGTTATATACCTATGTTCTACTTGTTCTAGTGGACCTACCAGGTTATATATCTTCGTTGTACTTGTTCTAGTGGACCTACCAGGTTATATACCTATGTTCTACTTGTTCTAGTGGACCTACCAGGTTATATATCTTCGTTGTACTTGTTCTAGTGGACCTACCAGGTAATATATCTTCATTCTACTTGTTCTAGTGGACCTACCAGGCGATGGTCCACGAGCTGCTGGGTCTGAACAACAACCGCATTGACCTGTCCAGAGTCCCTGGGGTCAGCAAGGACCTGAGGGAGGTGGTTCTCTCTGCGGAAAATGATGAGTTCTACGCCAATGTGAGTCTGAACTAGGGATGGGCATGATTCATCGACTATCGACTAACTGATCATTAAGAATTTTGTCGATGACGTTAATTTATCATCGACTAAACTAATGCAGTGTTTGTTCTGTAGTGTCAGTCTTGGAATGCAATGATAAGCGTTTTAAATTGACAGGAGAAAGTCAGCAAAAACTTTCTCCATCTGTCTCTCTCTCTCTCTCTCTCTCTCTCCCTCCGCCCCGCGCTTACGCACCCGAACGAACACACACATACTCATGCACGCACGCACGCACGCACAAGCCTGCCCGCACATTATGAACATTTGTTACCTGCGAGTTTCCGTGTATTTAAAAAGTAATCCTGAAGAGGACGAGGTCGCGACGAAGTGTGGTGTGGGACTTAGTTCACTGCCAACACTGCGAAGCTGTGTATAAGTAGGCTAAAACACGGCCACGACTGAAATGATGTACTACTTGAACAACGCGCATCCAAGAGGTTAGCCTGTTAGCAGTGTTTTGCTAGCCCATACAGCGCTAGACCATCTCCGCTGGAGACTCGTGCATGCAGTCGCGATTGTGGACCTCATTGATTGTATGTTTGCTTGTTTGTGAATGCAGGCAATAAAAGCCACTGTGAGGAACCTACAGTAGCATCATTATTGTTGGGGGAAACGAGGGTCAGTTGTGTTTATGGGCTCCGTTGCTTTAGAGCACAGTAGCGAGTATCAAGTGTAACCATTGAAAACACACTGTGTTTTCGTATTCTCATTGCATTTTGAATATAGCATATAGTTTATTTTAATATAAAAATATTAATGATTAGTCGATTATTGATTGTTAATTCTCCCGACGATCGACTAAAACAATTTAGTCGAATGCCCATCCCTAGTCTGAACACTGCTGTCTGCTCATCTTCTTTAGAACCTAACAATGGGCTCTCTGTGGTAGGTCATGTTGATGTCGGGTTCTGTGTTTGGAACATGTTAATGTTGGGTTCTGTGCTTAGAACCTGTACCTGAACTTCGGGGAGATAGGCACCAACATTAAGAACCTGATGGAGGACTTTCAGAAGAAGAAACCCAAAGGTCAACAGAAGCTGGAATCCATCTCCGACATGAAGGTGAGTCGGGTGAGGAGGAGGGGAGTCTGCAGTCTTCCTTAACCAGCATGGCCAATGCATCTGTCACCATGGTGATGTATGCTGCTAGTAAAGACGGGATGCAGTGTGGGACGACAGTAGCTCAGTGTGTAGAGCGGGTCGTCCACTAACCGTAGGGTTGGGTTAGGGTTAGGGGTTAGAGGGGCAACAGTAGCTCAGTGGGTAGAGCGGGTCATCCACTAACCGCATGGTTGGGTTAGGGTTAGGGGTTAGAGGGGCAACAGTACCTCAGTGGGTAGAGCGGGTGGACAGAGCGGGTCTTCCACTAACCGTGGGGTTGGGTTAGGGTTAGGGGTTAGAGGGGTGGCAGTAGCTCAGTGGGTAGAGCGGGTGGACAGAGCAGGTCGTCCACTAACCGTAGGGTTGGGTTAGGGTTAGGGGTTAGAGGGGCAACAGTACCTCAGTGGGTAGAGCGGGTGGACAGAGCGGGTCGTCCACTAACCGTGGGGTTGGGTTAGGGTTAGGGGTTAGAGGGGCGACAGTAGCTCAGTGGGTAGAGTGGGTCGTCCACTAACCGTAGGGTCGGCGGTTCGATCCTCTTGATCCCCACTTCCAAAAACTGCCTGCATGTCAAAGTGTCCTTGAGCAAGACACTGAACCCCAACTTGCTCCCTGGGCTGCTGAACATAGCAGCCCACTGCTGGCCAGCACACTGCTGGCCGCTCTGGAGTCAGGCCGCTCTGGAGCCTGGCCGCTCTGGAGCCAGGCCGCTCTCGGCCTACAGGCGGTGCTGCCTGCTGGGCTAACCCCTGTCTCCCCCCTTAGGCATTTGTGGACAGCTACCCCCAGTTCAAGAAGATGTCGGGCACGGTGGCCAAGCACGTGACGGTGGTGGGAGAGCTGTCAAGGCTGGTGGCAGAACGACAGCTGATGGAGGTCTCGGAGGTGGAGCAGGAGCTGGCCTGTCAGAACGATCACTCTAGTGCACAGCAGGTACACACACACACACTCACCTGATGTGTGTGTGTGTGTTGATGTGTGTGTGTGTGTGTGTGTTGACGATGTGTGTGTGTGTGTTAGAACGTAGTTTGTCGAGGGTCTTAGCGTTCGGCACAAATGGCAGAAGTCAGGCAGAAATGGCGTAAATGATTATTTTTATTTTCTATCATCATCAGGTAGGAATCATCCAGTGCACAATGAAAAGAAAATGGAAATAACAAAAACAAAAATACTTGAACGAAACAATGGCTAAGGCTATATTCAGCCAGAAACCAAAGCACTAGATGCTATAATACAAAGATTTAGCAAGGTTTCACACAACCCTTTCAGTGCTATAGTATACAGTAAGCCGTTCAGTACACCTGCTCCTCAAGAGTCCCGGTCCAAATGACACTCTCCCCTTTTAAGCCGTTGGCAAAGTCTACCCCTAATTGGTAAGTACCATTACCTAATACAAAGACAGGGGTGTTTACAAAGTCTACCCCTAATTGGTAAGTACCATTACCTAATACAAAGACAGGGGTGTTTACAAAGTCTACCCCTAATTGGTAAGTACCATTACCTAATACAAAGACAGGGGTGTTTACAAAGTCTACCCCTAATTGGTAAGTACCATTACCTAATACAAAGACAGGGGTGTTTACAAAGTCTACCCCTAATTGGTAAGTACCATTACCTAATACAAAGACAGGGGTGTTTACAAAGTCTACCCCTAATTGGTAAGTACCATTACCTAATACAAAGACAGGGGTGTTTACAAAGTCTACCCCTAATTGGTAAGTACCATTACCTAATACAAAGACAGGGGTGTTTACTCATTCTCTCGCAAATACATATCAAACTCCGTTAACAGGGTACCGGTACACAATATCAACACATTAGGTCTACTTAATAATTTCGCTGTATGGACACATGCCATTAATAATAATAATAATAATAATGTATTTTATTTGTATTGCACTTTACATTTGGGCAATCTCAAAGTGCTACAGAGCAGAGAAGGGATTAAAAACAGTTGGAATTTATACAATTAAAAACAGAAATGGCAATAAATATGGCAATAAAAAAAAAAAATAAATAAATAAAAAAAACATTAAAAGAAACTGATAGACAAACAATAATTGAATTAGTAAGGGCGCAAGTGCGTCGGTTGCGAACGCGCCCTTCCATATAGCTATCCCGTATCGGGAGCGCCCTTCCATATAGCTATCCCGTATCGGGAGCGCCCTTCCATATAGCTATCCCGTATCGGGAGCGCCCTTCCATATAGCTATCCCGTATCGGGAGCGCCCTTCCATATAGCTATCCCGTATCGGGAGCGCCCTTCCATATAGCTATCCCGTATCGGGAGCGCGCTTCCATATAGCTATCCCGTATCGGGAGCGCCCTTCCATATAGCTATCCCGTATCGGGAGCGCCCTTCCATATAGCTATCCCGTATCGGGAGCGCCCTTCCATATAGCTATCCCGTATCGGGAGCGCCCTTCCATATAGCTATCCCGTATCGGGAGCGCCCTTCCATATAGCTATCCCGTATCGGGAGCGCCCTTCCATATAGCTATCCCGTATCGGGAGCGCCCTTCCATATAGCTATCCCGTATCGGGAGCGCGCTTCCATATAGCTATCCCGTATCGGGAGCGCGCTTCCTAGAAGCACCAGGAAATCGCCAGCAATCGCGACGGTCAGAAGTTGTACAGTTGGAAAACAAAGTACACAAGCTCCGTACAACACATATTTTCTTATGATCTAAAATATGTACAGGCTTGTATGTACCAATGCTTATTTTATGTGAATGAATAAAATGGAGTTGAATGAATGAACGTGAATGTGTGGGAAAAAGTTTGGTGCGATTCAACGTATGTATGCGTCCAACGGTTAAACACACAAACTCTACCCAACACAAAACACAGTCCATGGTAAGGAATATTAACATTGTGCGCAGATGCGCCTTATGGGCACAAGTCCATCGTTTACAAATACATATAGAAGTTTTGTGCGGCCATTACATGGTCGCGTGAGGACGCGCAAATAGCCACGGCGTAACAGTGTGTGTGTGTGTGTTGATGTGTGTGTGTGTGTGTTGATGATGATGGTGTGTGTGTGTGTGTGTGTGTGTGTGTGTGTGTTGATGATGATGTGCGTGTGTGTGTGTGTGTGTTGGTGTGTGTGTGTGTGTGTGTGTTGATGATGTGTGTGTGTGTGTGTTGATGATGTGTGTGTGTGTGTGTGTTGATGATGTGCGTGTGTGTGTGTGTTGATGTGTGTGTGTTGATGTGTGTATGTGCATGTTGATGATGATGTGTGTGTGTGTGTGTTGATGATGTGTGTGTGTGTGTGTTGATGATGTGTGTGTGTGTGTTTTGATGATGTGTGTGTGTCTGTTGATGATGATGGTGTGTGTGCGTGTGTGTGTGTTGATGATGTGTGTGTGTGTGTGTTGATGATGATGGTGTGTGTGTGTGTGTGTGTTGATGATGTGTGTGTGTGTGTGTGTGTTGATGATAATGTGTGTGTGTGTTGATGATGATGATGTGTGTGTGTGTGTTGATGATGATGTGTGTGTGTGTGTTGATGATTATGTGTGTGTGTGTGTGTGTGTTGATGTTGTGTGCCTGTGTGTGTTTGTGTGTTGATGATGATGTGTGTGTGTGTGTGTGTGTGTTGATGATGTGTGCGTGCGTGTGTGTGTGTGTGTGTTGATGATGATGATGTGTGTGTGTGTATGTTGATGATGTGTGTGTGTGTGTTGATGATGTGTGTGTGTGTGTGTTGATGATGTGTGTGTGTGTTGATGATGATGATGTGTGTGTGTGTGTGTGTGTGTTGATGATGTGTGTGTTGATGATGTGTGTGTGTGTGTGTGTGTTGATGATGATGTGTGTGTGTGTGTGTGTGCGTGTGTGTGTGTTGATGATGTGTGTGTGTGTGTGTTGATGATGTGTGTGTGTGTGCGTGCGTGTGTGTGTGTTGATGATGTGTGTGTGTGTGTGTTGATGATGTGTGTGTGTGTTGATGATGTGTGTGTGTTGATGATGTGTGTGTGTGTGTGTGTTGATGATGTGTGTGTGTGTTGATGATGTGTGTGTGTGTGTGTGTGTTGATGATGTGTGTGTGTGTGTGTTGATGATGTGTGTGTGTGTTGATGATGTGTGTGTGTTTGTGTGTTGATGATGTGTGTGTGTGTGTGTTGATGATGTGTGTGTGTGTGTGTGTTGATGATGTGTGTGTGTGTGTTGATGATGTGTGTGTGTGTGTGTTGATGATGTGTGTGTGTGTGTGTTGATGATGTGTGTGTGTGTGTGTGTTGATGATGTGTGTGTGTGTGCGTGCGTGTGTGTGTGTTGATGATGTGTGTGTGTGTGTGTCTTGATGATGTGTGTGTGTGTGTTGATGATGTGTGTGTGTGTGTTGATGATGTGTGTGTGTGTGTGCGTGCGTGTGTGTGTGTTGATGATGTGCGTGTGTGTGTGTTGATGATGTGTGTGTGTGTGTGTTGATGATGTGTGTGTGTGCGTGCGTGTGTGTGCAGAACGTACGCCGTCTCCTAGCGCTCCCAGGTGTGAGTGAGCTGGATGCGGTCCGCCTGGTGATGCTGTATGCACTGCGCTACGAGCGTCACAGCAACAACATCCTCCCCACTCTGCTGGACCAGCTGGCCAAGAGGGGCGTGGCCGACAGATACCGCAAGGTCAGAGTTCACTTCCTCATGTGACACCTGATGTCATGGCGTGTCTGTCTGAAAGTCTCACATGTGAGACTTTGTGATTGACTGATCAGTATTGATTTGTTTTTTCTAATGTAAGAGGAGAGGCAGTGTCTGGTCTATAGATGTACATCTATATAGTGTAGTGCATTGGTTCCCAAACGGTGTGCCGTGAGGGAAGTCTGGGTGTGCTGTGGGATTTTGTGACAACCATACATTATTATTGCAACTAGGCCTGCACGATTAATCGAATTTTCATCGTCATTGCAATGTGAATGTTCGCGATAAACACATCGCAAATGCTGGTCTGTAATGCGAAAAGTTCGCCACGCACACTCGGACCATCCTGAAAAATATTCTGGTTGGCCGTAACCCGACCGACCCTGTCAATTTAGGACCGACCCAAATATTTTTTTTTTTTCCCCCTTTAGTCCAACCGACTTGCCGGTTGTAAACTTGCGTTAAGACCGACCGTGTTTTTTTTGTACTCTTTAAACAACTAATGCAAAAACAATAAAACCCTATTAATTATATTTTAGTAAGTATCGCGAATATAAATTGCCTACATACACACGTATGCTACGTTCTTTCTTTTATATTCCCTTAATTTCATCAATGGTTCGCTTGTCTGTTATGATGGCTGCGGCTGCAGTAAAGAAAATGTTCGCGGTCACCGTTCAAAGTTATAGAAGACTATAGTTATAACTTTAGTTATAGAAGGCTATAGTTATAACTTTGGGTTCAGGCACCGTAGCAATAGGTCCTACATGAAACAATGCATTGAAATATCTCGACACCGCTATAACGTGACGTGTCGACTGATGTCAAGGAGACCACTAAACTTTACGGGATGGAGACGCAGTCGGTGACGTCACAATATGCAAATTTGTTTAACTTTATACCGACGTATTCACCGTGACCAAAATTGTACTTTCTTTTTTATTCTTTTCTTATTTATCGCAAGTCATATCGTCATCGCAATATTGAACAGTGTGATCACACATCGCACATTTTGCTGATATTGTGCAGGCCTAATTGCAACTACACAAAAACCTGTCAGGTTTAAATGGGTGTGTTGCTGCTTTGATGAAGCCTAATTTGATAAAGTTTCAAATACATTTTTGAAATATTTTGTTAATAAATATTTCATGAGTAATAGTCTTTGTCACATTTTATTTGGCATTAACTAAGCACATTTACAGATATGTTACATGATATGAGTGATAACACGTGTTATAAAGGCTATTTTGCACAATAGGTGTGCCTTGAGATTTGTACTTGTCCTTTGGTGTGCCTTGAGATTTGTACTTGTCCTTTGGTGTGTCTTGAGATTTGTACTTGTCCTTTGGTGTGCCTTGGGCACAAAAAGTTTGGGAACCACTGGTATAGTGTATGTATGTATGTATGTATGTATGTATGTATGTATGTATGTATGTATGTATGTATGTATGTATGTATGTATGTATGTATGTATGTATGTATGTATGTATGTATAATGTAGTTAGTCCAGTGTGTATATACTATGTGTGTGTAGATGGTCCAGTGTGTATATACTATGTGTGTGTAGATGGTCCAGTGTGTATATACTATGTGTGTGTAGATGGTCCAGTGTGTGGTGGAGTACGGGGGGAAGAGGGTGAGAGGAAGTGACCTCATCACAGCCACGGATGCCGTAGCGATCACCAAACAGTTCCTTAAGGGCCTTAAGGTAAACACACATTCTGTACACACATCCTGTACACATTATGTACACACATCCTGTACACACACCCTGTACACCCACATCCTATACACGCACATCTTATAGGTGTGTGTTCTCCAGGGGGTGGAGAATGTGTGTTTATATGTAGTCTTGCATGTTCTCCAGGGGGTGGAGAACATGTGTTTATATGTAGTCTTGCATGTTCTCCAGGGGGTGGAGAACGTGTGTTTGTAGTGTTGCTTGTTCTCCAGGGGGTGGAGAACGTGTGTTTATATGTAGTGTTGCATGTTCTCCAGGGGGTGGAGAACGTGTGTTTGTAGTGTTGCTTGTTCTCCAGGGGGTGGAGAACGTGTGTTTATATGTAGTGTTGCGTGTTCTCCAGGGGGTGGAGAACATGTGTTTATATGTAGTGTTGCGTGTTCTCCAGGGGGTGGAGAATGTGTGTTTATATGTAGTGTTGCATGTTCTCCAGGGGGTGGAGAACGTGTGTTTATATGTAGTGTTGCGTGTTCTCCAGGGGGTGGAGAACGTGTGTTTATATGTAGTGTTGCATGTTCTCCAGGGGGTGGAGAACGTGTGTTTATATGTAGTGTTGCGTGTTCTCCAGGGGGTGGAGAACGTGTGTTTATATGTAGTGTTGCATGTTCTCCAGGGGGTGGAGAACGTGTGTTTATATGTAGTGTTGCGTGTTCTCCAGGGGGTGGAGAATGTGTGTTTATATGTAGTGTTGTGTGTTCTCCAGGGGGTGGAGAACGTGTGTTTATATGTAGTGTTGTGTGTTCTCCAGGGGGTGGAGAACGTGTGTTTATATGTAGTGTTGCTTGTTCTCCAGGGGGTGGAGAACGTGTGTTTATATGTAGTGTTGTGTGTTCTCCAGGGGGTGGAGAACGTGTGTTTATATGTAGTGTTGCTTGTTCTCCAGGGGGTGGAGAACGTGTGTTTATATGTAGTGTTGTGTGTTCTCCAGGGGGTGGAGAACGTGTGTTTATATGTAGTGTTGTGTGTTCTCCAGGGGGTGGAGAACGTGTGTTTATATGTAGTGTTGTGTGTTCTCCAGGGGGTGGAGAACGTGTGTTTATATGTAGTGTTGCTTGTTCTCCAGGGGGTGGAGAACGTGTGTTTATATGTAGTGTTGTGTGTTCTCCAGGGGGTGGAGAACGTGTGTTTATATGTAGTGTTGCTTGTTCTCCAGGGGGTGGAGAACGTGTGTTTATATGTAGTGTTGCGTGTTCTCCAGGGGGTGGAGAACGTGTGTTTATATGTAGTGTTGTGTGTTCTCCAGGGGGTGGAGAACGTGTGTTTATATGTAGTGTTGTGTGTTCTCCAGGGGGTGGAGAACGTGTGTTTATATGTAGTGTTGCTTGTTCTCCAGGGGGTGGAGAACGTGTGTTTATATGTAGTGTTGTGTGTTCTCCAGGGGGTGGAGAACGTGTGTTTATATGTAGTGTTGCTTGTTCTCCAGGGGGTGGAGAACGTGTGTTTATATGTAGTGTTGCTTGTTCTCCAGGGGGTGGAGAACGTGTGTTTATATGTAGTGTTGTGTGTTCTCCAGGGGGTGGAGAACGTGTGTTTATATGTAGTGTTGCTTGTTCTCCAGGGGGTGGAGAACGTGTGTTTATATGTAGTGTTGCGTGTTCTCCAGGGGGTGGAGAACGTGTACACACAGCACCAGCCTCTCCTCCAGGACACTGTGGACCAGCTGCTGAAGGGGAAGCTGAAGGACAGTCAGTTCCCCTACCTTGGTGCCAGCAGCCTTCGAGACAGGTTCTGTGTCCTATATACTCTACACCTTATATATGGTATATATACCTTATATATACACTATATATACCTTGTATATACTGTACACCTTATCTATGGTATATATACTCTACACCTTATACTTGGTATATATACCTTATATATACACTATATATACCTTGTATATACTGTACACCTTATATATGGTATATATACCTTATATATACACTATATATACCTTGTATATACTGTACACCTTATATATGGTATATATACCTTATATGTGTATATTCTGTATACTGTGTGTGTGTGTGTATGTATGATATATATATGTATACTATATATATAGCATATATATACACTATATATACCTTGTATATACTGTACACATCTTGCGTATACTGTATATATACTGTGAAAGCTATATAATCCCTACATCTCCTGTGTTCATGATGTCATGATGATGTCATTGTGTTCTCCTGTGTTCATGATGATGTCATGGTGTTCTCCTGTGTTCATGATGATGTCATGGTGTTCTCCTGTGTTCATGATGTCATGATGATGTCATGGTGTTCTCCTGTGTTCATGATATCATGATGATGTCATGGTGTTCTCCTGTGTTCATGATGATGTCATGGTGTTCTCCTGTGTTCATGATGTCATGATGATGTCATTGTGTTCTCCTGTGTTCATGATGATGTCATGGTGTTCTCCTGTGTTCATGATGATGTCATGGTGTTCTCCTGTGTTCATGATGTCATGATGATGTCATGGTGTTCTCTGTGTTCATGATGATGTCATGGTGTTCTCCTGTGTTCATGATGTCATGATGATGTCATGGTGTTCTCCTGTGTTCATGATGATGTCATGGTGTTCAGGCCCCAGGATGTGCTGGTGTTTGTGGTGGGTGGGGCCACCTATGAAGAGGCCCTGAGTGTCTACAACCTGAACCGCTCAGTCCCAGGGGTCCGCATAGTCCTGGGTGGGACCACAGTACACAGCACCAAGAGGTAATACTGATGTACTAATGAGAGTACTAACCAGACCAGCACCAAGAGGTAATACTGATGTACTAATGAGAGTACTAACCAGACCAGCACCAAGAGGTAATACTGATGTACTAATGAGAGTACTAACCAGACCAGCACCAAGAGGTAATACTGATGTACTAATGATAGTACTAACCAGACCAGCACCAAGAGGTAATACTGATGTACTAATGATAGTACTAACCAGACCAGCACCAAGAGGTAATACTGATGTACTAATGATAGTACTAACCAGACCAGCACCAAGAGGTAATACTGATGTACTAATGATAGTACTAACCAGACCAGCACCAAGAGGTAATACTGATGTACTAATGAGAGTACTAACCAGACCAGCACCAAGAGGTAATACTGATGTACTAATGATAGTACTAACCAGACCAGCACCAAGAGGTAATACTGATGTACTAATGATAGTACTAACCAGACCAGCACCAAGAGGTAATACTGATGTACTAATGAGAGTACTAACCAGACCAGCACCAAGAGGTAATACTGATGTACTAATGATAGTACTAACCAGACCAGCACCAAGAGGTAATACTGATGTACTAATGAGAGTACTAACCAGACCAGCACCAAGAGGTAATACTGATGTACTAATGATAGTACTAACCAGACCAGCACCAAGAGGTAATACTGATGTACTAATGATAGTACTAACCAGACCAGCACCAAGAGGTAATACTGATGTACTAATGAGAGTACTAACCAGACCAGCACCAAGAGGTAATACTGATGTACTAATGATAGTACTAACCAGACCAGCACCAAGAGGTAATACTGATGTACTAATGAGAGTACTAACCAGACCAGCACCAAGAGGTAATACTGATGTACTAATGATAGTACTAACCAGACCAGCACCAAGAGGTAATACTGATGTACTAATGAGAGTACTAACCAGACCAGCACCAAGAGGTAATACTGATGTACTAATGATAGTACTAACCAGACCAGCACCAAGAGGTAATACTGATGTACTAATGAGAGTACTAACCAGACCAGCACCAAGAGGTAATACTGATGTACTAATGATAGTACTAACCAGACCAGCACCAAGAGGTAATACTGATGTACTAATGAGAGTACTAACCAGACCAGCACCAAGAGGTAATACTGATGTACTAATGATAGTACTAACCAGACCAGCACCAAGAGGTAATACTGATGTACTAATGAGAGTACTAACCAGACCAGCACCAAGAGGTAATACTGATGTACTAATGATAGTACTAACCAGACCAGCACCAAGAGGTAATACTGATGTACTAATGATAGTACTAACCAGACCAGCACCAAGAGGTAATACTGATGTACTAATGAGAGTACTAACCAGACCAGCACCAAGAGGTAATACTGATGTACTAATGATAGTACTAACCAGACCAGCACCAAGAGGTAATACTGATGTACTAATGATAGTACTAACCAGACCAGCACCAAGAGGTAATACTGATGTACTAATGATAGTACTAACCAGACCAGCACCAAGAGGTAATACTGATGTACTAATGAGAGTACTAACCAGACCAGCACCAAGAGGTAATACTGATGTACTAATGAGAGTACTAACCAGACCAGCACCAAGAGGTAATACTGATGTACTAATGATAGTACTAACCAGACCAACACCAAACAGGAGTATTTGAACTGTATAACTATATATGAAGAACTAATCCACAACCACCAGCTCAGTGTTTTCAACTATGTGGACAGGATGTCAGCAGGTCAGTGAGCGAGTGAGAGGCAGTGAATTAGTGAGTGAGTTAGCGAGTGAGTGTGAGGCAGTGAGTGAGCGAATGAGTGAGTCATTTAGTGAGTGTGTGAGGCAGAGTGAGGCAGTGAGGGACACTCTTTGAGGATGATCCCCTATATATATATATAGCATATATATAGCATATATATACTATGCTACAGGCTCCAGTTGATGTTCCGTAGGCCAGCCAGGCAGGCTCTCCAGTTCCCTACTCTAAATGTCCTACTCAGCCCTGTGGTGACCTACTAAATGTCCTACTCTGCCCTGTGGTGACCTACTAAATGACCTACTCTGCCCTGTGGTGACCTACTAAATGTCCTACTCAGCCCTGTGGTGACCTACTAAATGACCTACTCAGCCCTGTGGTGACCTACTAAATGTCCTACTCAGCCCTGTGGTGACCTACTAAATGCCCTACTCAGCCCTGTGATGACCTACTAAATGTCCTACTCAGCCCTGTGGTGACCTACTAAATGTCCTACTCAGCCCTGTGGTGACCTACTAAATGACCTACTCAGCCCTGTGATGACCTACTAAATGTCCTACTCAGCCCTGTGGTGACCTACTAAATGACCTACTCAGCCCTGTGGTGACCTACTAAATGCCCTACTCAGCCCTGTGGTGACCTACTAAATGTCCTACTCAGCCCTGTGGTGACCTACTAAATGCCCTACTCAGCCCTGTGGTGACCTACTAAATGCCCTACTCAGCCCTGTGGTGACCTACTAAATGACCTACTCAGCCCTGTGGTGACCTACTAAATGACCTACTCAGCCCTGTGGTGACCTACTAAATGACCTACTCAGCCCTGTGGTGACCTACTAAATGACCTACTCAGCCCTGTGGTGACCTACTAAATTACCTACTCAGCCCTGTGGTGACCTACTAAATGACCTACTCTGCCCTGTGGTGACCTACTAAATGTCCTACTCAGCCCTGTGGTGACCTACTAAATGACCTACTCAGCCCTGTGGTGACCTACTAAATGTCCTACTCAGCCCTGTGGTGACCTACTAAATGACCTACTCAGCCCTGTGATGACCTACTAAATGTCCTACTCAGCCCTGTGGTGACCTACTAAATGACCTACTCAGCCCTGTGGTGACCTACTAAATGCCCTACTCAGCCCTGTGGTGACCTACTAAATGTCCTACTCAGCCCTGTGGTGACCTACTAAATGCCCTACTCAGCCCTGTGGTGACCTACTAAATGCCCTACTCAGCCCTGTGGTGACCTACTAAATGACCTACTCAGCCCTGTGGTGACCTACTAAATGACCTACTCAGCCCTGTGGTGACCTATTAAATGACCTACTCAGCCCTGTGGTGACCTACTAAATGACCTACTCAGCCCTGTGGTGACCTACTAAATTACCTACTCAGCCCTGTGGTGACCTACTAAATGACCTACTCTGCCCTGTGGTGACCTACTAAATGTCCTACTCAGCCCTGTGGTGACCTACTAAATGACCTACTCTGCCCTGTGGTGACCTACTAAATGACCTACTCAGCCCTGTGGTGACCTACTAAATGACCTACTCAGCCCTGTGGTGACCTACTAAATGCCCTACTCAGCCCTGTGGTGACCTACTAAATGTCCTACTCAGCCCTGTGGTGACCTACTAAATGACCTACTCAGCCCTGTGGTGACCTACTAAATGACCTACTCAGCCCTGTGGTGACCTACTAAATGACCTACTCAGCCCTGTGGTGACCTACTAAATGACCTACTCAGCCCTGTGGTGACCTACTAAATGCCCTACTCAGCCCTGTGATGACCTACTAAATGTCCTACTCAGCCCTGTGGTGACCTACTAAATGTCCTACTCTGCCCTGTGGTGACCTACTAAATGACCTACTCTGCCCTGTGGTGACCTACTAAATGCCCTACTCTGCCCTGTGGTGACCTACTAAATGACCTACTCAGCCCTGTGGTGACCTACTAAATGACCTACTCAGCCCTGTGGTGACCTACTAAATGACCTACTCAGCCCTGTGGTGACCTACTAAATGACCTACTCAGCCCTGTGGTGGTGATGCTGGCCGTTGGCTGGTACTCCAGCCCGGCCACTCTGTGTTGAATCCATCCCCAGGTCCCTGGCTCACAAGGTCTTAGCCGGTGTGGTGCTGGGATCTGGGTCCCATGGAGCCCCCTGGTCTCCTAAAGGGAGGGCTGTCACCGGCAGGGGGTCCTGGGAGTTGGTCAACCTGGTGTCCTAACCTTGAATCCTACCCTGTGTCCTAGCTTCCTGGAGGAGGTAACCTTGACAACGGGCAACATCAGTGCCAGAGCTGGAGCAGGAGGCAACCCAAGCAGACGCTGAATACACACACACACACTTGTAAATATAAAGGCATATGTCTGTGTTAGGTAATTTTATGATATAATATCAAGGCATATATGTCTGTTATGTTATGATATAATTTCAAGGCATAGGTCTGTTATGTTGTGATTTAATATCAAGTCTGTTGTGATAAAATATGATGTTATGATTTTCTTATCAGACTTTTGTTTTCTGCTCCCCTTGTGTGTTGTTAATATTATAAATGTAATAAATATTACACTGAACATGTGATCTGGTGGTAGTTCGATCACACACACAAATAGACTAATGCCTTAACCTTTAGTAGATGGCTCTGCTGGGGGGTTACGGTGGACTCTGTGTGTGTGTGTATACCTTGTGTAGCTGGGCTAGTGTGTGTGTGTATACCTTGTGTAGCTGGGCTAGTGTGTGTGTGTGTATACCTTGTGTAGCTGGGCTAGTGTGTGTGTATACCTTGTGTAGCTGGGCTAGTGTGTGTGTGTGTATACCTTGTGTAGCTGGGGTAGTGTGTGTATACCTTGTGTAGCTCGGGTAGTGTGTGTGTATAATTTGTGTAGCTGGTGTAGTGTGTGTGTGTGTATACCTTGTGTAGCTGGGGTAGTGTGTGTGTATACCTTGTGTAGCTGGGCTAGTGTGTGTATACCTTGTGTAGCTGGGGTAGTGTGTGTGTGTATACCTTGTGTAGCTGGGGTAGTGTGTGTGTGTGTATACCTTGTGTAGCTGGGGTAGTGTTTGTGTGTGTGTATACCTTGTGTAGCTGGGTTAGTGTGTGTGTATATACCTTGTGTAGCTGGGGTAGTGTGTGTGTATACCTTGTGTAGCTGGGGTAGTGTGTGTGTATACCTTGTGTAGCTGGGGTAGTGTGTGTGTGTATATCTTGTGTAGCTGGGGTAGTGTGTGTGTATACCTTGTGTAGCTGGGCTAGTGTGTGTGTGTGTGTGTATACCTTGTGTAGCTGGGCTA
>JAXIVH010000042.1:1093488-1155988 GCA_036785325.1 Urophycis tenuis
GAGAGAGAGAGTGTGCAGCAGACAGATGTTTTCCGGGCATCTTTGTAAAATTGCCAGCAACACCCCCCAGAACTCTCCTCTCTTCCTCTCCCCTTTCTCCTCCTCTCCTCCTCTCTTCCACTCCTCTCCTCTCTCCTCCTCTCCTTTCCCCTCTCTCCTCTCCTCCTCTCCTCTCCCCTCTTTCCTCTCCCCTCTCTCCTCCTCTCCTCTCTCCTCTCTCCTCCTCTCTCCTCCTCTCCTCTCCTCTCATCCCCTCTCTCCTCTCCCACCTCCTCTCCTCTCCTCCCTCCTCTGTCCTCTGCTCTATGAATACAGGGTTAGTATACCAGGGTTAAGTCTGTGAGTTTATTATGTTAGTGTGTAGTGTCTTCAGTGTGTGTAGTGTGTAGTATGTTAGTGTAACATGGTCAGTTTGTGTAGTGTGTAGTATGTTAGTGTAACATGGTCAGTTTGTGTAGTGTGTATTATGTTAGTGTAACATGGTCAGTTTGTGTAGTGTGTATTATGTTAGTGTAACATGGTCAGTTTGTGTAGTGTGTAGTATGTTAGTGTAACATGGTCAGTTTGTGTAGTGTGTGTAGTATGTTAGTGTAACATGGTCAGTTTGTGTAGTGTGTACTGTGTAGTATGTTAGTGTAACATGGTCAGTTTGTGTAGTGTGTAGTATGTTAGTGTAACATGGTCAGTTTGTGTAGTGTGTAGTATGTTAGTGTAACATGGTCAGTTTGTGTAGTGTGTAGTATGTTAGTGTAACATGGTCAGTTTGTGTAGTGTGTGTAGTATGTTAGTGTAACATGGTCAGTTTGTGTAGTGTGTACTGTGTAGTATGTTAGTGTAACATGGTCAGTTTGTGTAGTGTGTAGTATGTTAGTGTAACATGGTCAGTTTGTGTAGTGTGTAGTATGTTAGTGTAACATGGTCAGTTTGTGTAGTGTGTGTAGTATGTTAGTGTAACATGGTCAGTTTGTGTAGTGTGTAGTGTGTTAGTATATTAGTGTAACATGGTCAGTTTGTGTAGTGTGTGTAGTATGTTAGTGTAACATGGTCAGTTTGTGTAGTGTGTAGTGTGTTAGTATGTTAGTGTAACATGGTCAGTTTGTGTAGTGTGTAGTGTGTTAGTATGTTAGTGTAACATGGTCAGTTTGTGTAGTGTGTAGTATGTTAGTGTAACATGATCAGTTTGTGTAGTGTGTTAGTATGTTAGTGCAACATGGTCAGTTTGTGTAGTGTGTAGTATGTTAGTGTAACATTGTCAGTTTGTGTAGTGTATAGTGTGTGTAGTATGTTAGTGTAACATGGTCAGTTTGTGTACTGTGTGTAGTATGTTAGTGTAACATGATCAGTGTATAACAGCTGCTTTTCCATCCTTTTCCTATCAGCTCTCTCTCCCTTTAAGTTGTGATGTCTCACTTCCTGTCCCAGACTAACCAATAACAGCTGCCCACCCCCTCACTTCCCAACCACACTCACAGCAACCACAACCACAGACTATGCAAGGAGACAGACAGACAGACAGACAGAAAGACAGACATATAGACAGAGATAACCTCTAAGCACTACACTCTGTTAACTCTACACTCTGTTAGCTCTACACCATGTTAACTCTACACTCTGTCAGCTCTACACCATGTTAACTCTACACTCTGTTAGCTCTACACCATGTTAACTCTACACTCTGTCAGCTCTACACCATGTTAACTCTACACTCTGTCAGCTCTACACCATGTTAGCTCTACACACTGTTAGCTCTACACCAAGTTAACTCTACACTCTGTCAGCTCTACACCATGTTAGCTCTACACCATGTTAGCTCTACACCCTGTAAGCTCTACACTCTGTTAGCTCTACACCATGTTAGCTCTACACTCTGTTAGCTCTACACCATGTTAACTCTACACTCTGTTAGCTCTACACCATGTTAGCTCTACACCCTGTAAGCTCTACACTCTGTTAGCTCTACACCATGTTAGCTCTACACTCTGTTAGCTCTACACCATGTTAGCCCTGCACTCTGTTAGCTCTACACTCTGTTAGCTCTACACCATGTTAGCTCTACACCCTGTTAGCTCTACACCATGTTAACTCTACACTCTGTTAGCTCTACACCATGTTAGCTCTACACTCTGTTAGCTCTACACCCTGTAAGCTCTACACTCTGTTAGCTCTACACCATGTTAGCTCTACACTCTGTTAGCTCTACACCATGTTAACTCTACACCCTGTTAGCTCTACACCATGTTAGCTCTACACCCTGTTAGCTCTACACCCTGTTAGCGCTACACTCTGTTAGCTCTACATCATGTTCGCTCTACACTCTGTTAACTCTACAACCTGTTAGCTCTACACCATGTTAGCCCTACACCATGTTAACTCTACAACCTGTTAGCTCTACACTCTGTTAGCTCTACACCATGTTAACTCTACAACCTGTTAGCTCTAAACTCTGTTAGCTCTACACCATGTTAACTCTACAACCTGTTAGCCCTTCACCATGTTAACTCTACACTCTGTTAGCTCTACACTCTGTTAACTCTACACTCTGTTAGCTCTACACCATGTTAACTCTACACTCTGTTAGCTCTACACCCTGTTAGCTCTACACTCTGTTAGCTCTACACCATGTTAACTCTACACTCTGTTAGCTCTACACCCTGTTAGCTCTACACCATGTTAACTCTACACTCTGTTAGCTCTACACCCTGTTAGCTCTACACTCTGTTAGCTCTACACCATGTTAACTCTACACTCTGTTAGGTCTATACTCTGTTAGCTCTACATCATATTCCCTCTACACTCTGTTAGCTCTACACCCTGTTAGCTCTACACTCTGTTAGCCCTACACCATGTTAACTCTACAACCTGTTAGCTCTACACCATGTTAACTCTACACTCTGTTCACTTTACACTCTGTTAGCTCTACACCATGTTAACTCTACACCATGTTAGCTCTACCCTCTTTTAGCTCTACACCATGTTAGCTCTACACTCTTTTAGCTCTACACCATGTTAGCTCTACACTCTGTTAGCTCTACACCATGTTAGCTCTACACTCTGTTAGCTCTACACCATGTTAACTCTACACTCTGTTAGCTCTACACCATGTTAGCTCTACACTCTGTTAGCTCTACACCCTGTTAGCTCTACATTCTGTTAGCTCTACACTATGTAACTCTACACCAGTGGTTCTCAACTGGTCTGGCTTCAGGACCCACCATCACCTCTTAATGACAAGCCGCGACCCAAATCAAGGAATTTTCAACTCTTCAAATGTACTTAACATAACATAACACTTCAGTAACTGTACTATTAAACTATTCAGTCGGCACTCTGCTGCATAAAAAATACTCTTCAAAATAAAAGCACAGGATTTTTTTCTTAACATGTTTTTAACCGGACAAAGGCCCGCGACCCACTTTTGGGTCACAACCCACCAGTTGAGAACCACTGCTCTACACCATGTTAGCTCTACACTCTGTCTCATCACACTTACATGAGCTGAGCAAAAAGCAAGATGATGTGTGTGTGTTTGTGTGTGTTAAAAGGGGCAGTGGTTGAGCACAATGATGATGCAACTCCAGAACCAGAATACGACGATGACACAACCATCTACTACATCTTCTTCAGTAGGACACATACACACACACACACACACACACACACACACACACACATACACATACAGGTGTCCCCCCCAGGTGAGACATCCAGCCATGTGAGACAGACCGATAACACCATGTGAGACAGACAGGTAAGACCAGTTATGTTCTCCAGGTAAGATCAGGTGAGACAGACAGGTAACACCAGGTGTGTTCTCTAGGTAACACCAGGTGAAACAGACAGGTAACACCAGGTGTGTTCTCTAGGTTACACCAGGTGAGACAGACAGGTAATACCAGGTGAGACAGACAGGTAACACCAGGTGTGTTATCCAGGTTACACCAGGTGAGACAGACAGGTAATACCAGTTGAGACAGACAGGTAATACCATTGAGACAGACAGGTAACACCAGGTGAGACAGACAGGTAACACCAGGTGAGACAGACAGGTAACACCAGGTGAGGCAGACAGGTAACACCAGGTGTGACAGACAGATAACACCAGGTGAGACAGACAGGTAACACCAGGTGTGACAGACAGGTAACACCAGGTGTGACAGACAGGTAACACCAGGTGAGACAGACAGGTAACACCAGGTGTGTTCTCCAGGTAACTCGAGCAGCGATGATCTGGATCGCTTCCTCAATGCCACTGAGGATTACCAGGAGGGGAACACGGTGACCATGACGACCACAATCGCATCCACTGAGAAGGTCAAAGTTCACAACGCAGCTCCCCAGCCCTGGGGTCTGGTAAGGGCTCTCTCCTCTCCTCTCCTTTGTCATCCTCTCCTCTCTCTCCTCTCCTTTCTTCTCCTCTCCTCTCCCCTCTCTCCTATCCTCCTTTATACTCTGGGATTGACTCCTAGAATGCCATGTGGTTTGTATCCCGGGAATTGGGTTAGTGTTAGGGGTACCCCTCACATTGGGTTAGGGTTAGGGGTACCCCTCACTTTGGGTTAGTTTTAGGGGTACCCCTCACATTGGGTTAGGTTTAGGGGTACCCCTCACATTGGGTTAGTTTTAGGGGTACCTCTCACATTGGGTTAGGGTTAGGGGTACCCCTCACATTGGGTTAGTTTTAGGGGTACCCCTCACATTGGGTAAGTTTTAGGGGTACCTCTCACATTGGGTTAGTGTTAGGGGTATCCCTCACATTGGGTTAGGGTTAGGGGTACCCCTCACTTTGGGTTAGTTTTAGGGGTACCCCTCACATTGGGTTAGGTTTAGGGGTACCCCTCACATTGGGTTAGTTTTAGGGGTACCTCTCACATTGGGTTAGGGTTAGGGGTACCCCTCACATTGGGTTAGTTTTAGGGGTACCCCTCACATTGGGTAAGTTTTAGGGGTACCTCTCACATTGGGTTAGTGTTAGGGGTATCCCTCACATTGGGTTAGGGTTAGGGGTACCCCTCACATTGGGTTAGTTTTTTGTGTGTCTAGTCGCATCGCAGAGGACGCTGGTGTCTAGATTGTTGACTGCCGCTTCTGTTTTTGTTTTCGTTTCGTCTCGTTTTGTTCTGTTCATTTGTCTAGTGTGCCCGTTTTTTGTTTTATTCCCTCCCCATATACCAGTTCGTCTGCGTGCTCCGCTTTAATCTATCCCGCACCTCTACCGTTCCCGTTTTTATTCACCCCCCACCTGGACTATCAGCCGTGTTAGCCAACTAGCTAACAGCCGGTTAAAGTCTCCACTTCTGGATCCTTCCATCTCCCGACTCTGAGTGTGTGGATCCCTTGCTATGGACCTGGGTGAGCCCGTTTGTGTGTTTGTGGTGGTGATTGTGCCAACCCATGACCGACTCGCTGCATGCTCTGCATTAGCCCCGCTCTGTCCCAGCCTGTCAGCTGCCTAGCGTGCCCTGCTAAAAACATTAGCCTAGCTGTTTGACCGGCGTTCGCGAGTTGTTCGCATGGGAGCCCCCACTCCCTCCCAGCTCATCATCTTTCGCGTCGCTGAGGGCCTCGCTAATGATCAGTGGCCCAGCTGTCTGGCTATTCAGCCAATGTCTGTAGGGGGGGACCCCTCACTCCCTCCCAGGTCATTGTTGTAGCCTAGCTGAGTGCTGACATCATGGCACAGTGGGACTTGCCCGCCGCGCGTATTTGGTCTGGGGAAACCAACATCACCCACTCCACCAACTTCAACCCCTGGTCCACGGCAGCTTCAACAAAACTCACTGCCTGCCAGCTAGTGGCTAACCAGCTACTAGCCACTATCAATACCCTACCTGGCCTTCTCTCGTCTACCACAACTCAGCTCCACCTTGGATCAGTTCTGCTTCTCCAGTCTCTTTCAACCCTCCCCCCTACTCCACCAACTCCTCACCTTCTTTACTCTGCCGCTGACCTCCACCATCTTAACAACAACAACCACCGCCTCGACACTACTGCTGCCACTGCAGCAAGCCAAGCCAGGATCCTTCTTCTTCCACGTTACATCCACCGAGGTCCTGGCCCCATTCACCATCAACACCTCCCCCACAGCTCAGCTATCCCCTCACTCTGGACTACTTCTCGCCCCCCTGTCATCCCCTCCTGCTGTACTGCCAACCTCAACAACCTCCGTTCTACCTCCCCTGCCCCCCCATCCATCTCCCTTGCACTACTGAACTGTCGCTCCCTCTCCAATAAATCACCTGTTATATCTGAACTGTTACTGGACAATAACATTGATCTGCTTCTCCTCTGCGAAACATGGCAACAGCCTCTGGACTACTACGCCCTCAATCAAGCCACTCCCTCCAACTACAGTTACATCGCCAAACCCCGCCTCTCTGGACGTGGGGGAGGTGTTGCCGTCCTCCATAAAAAATACCTGTCCGTCACTGAACTCAACCTCAACCTCCCATCAATCTCATCTTTTGAATACCTCGCCTTCTCCCTCCCCAACTCTATCACATCTGTTCTACTTTACCGTCCCCCGAAGCCACATTCTTCTTTTCTCTCTGATCTGTCTGAACTCCTCACTATTGCATCCTCTCTCTCTGCCCGCCTACTAGTCACTGGTGACTTCAACATCCACATTGACCAGCCCACTGCCCCACTGACATCTGACTTCCTCTCCCTTTTTGATTGTTTCCATCTGACACAACACATTGACTTCCCCACCCATACCAAAGGCCATATCCTTGACTTAGTCTGCTCCTCCTCCCTACCCTTTCAGGCTGCATTTGTAAACAAGAATTTCTTCTTAATTGCTTGCCTGGGTAAATAAAGGTTAAATAAAAAAAAATAAAAAAATACAACCCCCATCCTCTCCCCTTGCCACTCTCTGACCATCTCTGCATCACCCTCTCTGCCCCGCTTCCCTCACCCCATAATCCAAACAAGCGCTCCATCACCTATCGCAGCATCAAATCAGATGACCCACTCTCACTCTCCCAGCTCATATCCTCTGCCCTCCCCCCTGACTCCGCCCCCTCTTCCCCTGACGACTACGGTCATGATTAACTCCTTCCTCTCAGACTCACTTGACTCCCTAGCCCCTTGGAAAAATTCTTCTGTCTCATTCACCAACTCCGCCCCCTGGTACACCCCGGAACTCCGCACCATGAAACGGTCTGGCCGCCAACTTGAACGACTATACAAACACACCCGCCACTGTTCATTCTGAAGCATACAAACACCACATCTCCTCCTACCCCGATGCACTTCAAGCTGCTAAATCTGCCCCTCCACCCTCATCAACAGCACGAACCGGAACCCCTGCACCCTGTTCTCCACCGTCAACAAACTTCTCCAGCCGCCTGACATCAACCCACCCTCCTCCCCGGAACTCTTTTCTTCTTGCCTTCAACAATAAAATCGCCCAAATCAACTGCTCCCTGACTGCCGCCATTAGCACTGCATCCTCTAACCCCACCCCCCCAATCTCCCTTACCCTCCCTATCCCTGGATCCAGCCAACCTCTCCAACTACCGCCCCATCTCCAACCTGCCATTTTTCTCAAAAACACTTGAGTGCATTGTCACCGCCCAACTCCATACTCACCTCCAGTCAAACAACCTCTATGAACCCCTCCAGTCTGGTTTCCGCCCACTCCACAGCACCGAAACTGCCCTTGTCAAAGTCATCAATGACCTCCTCATCTCTGCAGACTCCCTGCCCTCAACATCCTGCTACTACTCAACCTCAGCGCAGCCTTCGACACGGTCAACCATACCATCCTCCTGGCAAGGCTGCGCCAGCTGGGTGTTGAGGGCACCACACTTGATTGGCTTACTTCCTACCTCACAAACAGGCAACAATTTGTCTCTCTCTCTGGCCACTCATCCACCCTCTCTCTTACGCAGGGGGTCCCCCAGGGTTCAGTCCTTGGCCCCCTGCTCTTCATCTGCTACCTTTCCCCCCTTGGTCACATCATCTGCAAACACAACCTGGACTTCCACTGCTATGCCGACAACACCCAGATATACATCAGCACCAAATCCACCCAAAACCCTCCCCTCAGCCACATTGAAACCTGCATCTCCACAATAACATCATGGCTGACCCATAATTTGCTCCAACTACACAGTGACAAAACAGAACTACTTCTCATAGGCACCAAATCCACCCTCAATAAAACTGGTCCCGTCTCTCTCACCATCACCCCCTCCCCCCTGGCACGCAACCTTGGCGTCACCCTGGACCCCACTCTCTCCTTCGATCCCCATGTCAGCTCCATCATCAAGACCTCATACATTCACCTCCGCCGCAACGCCAAGATCAGACACTGCCTCTCCCCCTCTGCTGCCGAATCCCTCATCCATGCCTTCATTTCCTCACGTCTGGACTACTGCAACTCCCTCCTCACTGGCATCACCTCTCACTCCCTCCATAGACTCCAAATGGTCCAAATTGCTGCTGCTCGCCTCCTCACCCACATCCGGTCCTGTGATCACATGAATCCTGTCCTCTCCACTCTCCACTGGCTCCCCATCAAACAACGCATCACCTTCAAAATACTCCTCCTGACTTTTAAAGCTCTCCATCACCTAGCCCCGTCCTACCTGTCAGATCTCCTCACCCCCAATCGACCCTCCTGAGCCCTCCGATCCTCCTCCAGACTCACTCTGATCTCTAAACCATCAAGACTCAAAACCTTCGGCGACAAAGCCTTCTCCTCAGCAGCACCCCGACTCTGGAACTCACTCCCCCAACCTGTCTGTGACTCCCCCTCACTTCCCACATTCAAATCCCGTTTAAAAACATACCTCTTCTCTTAAGCCTACGACCTCCCCTATCCATAACCCTAACAATCCCCTCCCTTGCCCTCTCCCCTCCACATGCCCCCCCACCCCCTCATCCCACCCACCACTCTCCCCTGCATCTCGGCCCATTGGACTGCTATTGCTCCTGTCCTGTCCTTATGTGAAAAAAGTGCTATACAAATAAAATGAATTATTGTTATTATAATTATTATTAGTTTTAGGGGTACCGCTCACATTGGGTTAGGGTTAGGGGTAGCCCTCACTTTGGGTTACTGTTAGGGGTACCCCTCACTTTGGGTTAGGGCAGTGGTTCCCAACCTTTTTTGGCTTGTGACCCCACTTTGACATCACACATCTGTAGTGACCCCAGACATTCAAAACACTGTCACTTCAAATTTTTTTGCCAACATTTTTTTCATATTTATTTTCGATCTAGGTCTAATAGTTTGTAATTTTATGTTGCAAGTAAACATTCATTTTAGATTGGTGAACAAGTGAGGATTCTATGGACGGCCAATTGATGAAAACAATGAAACAATGAAAATATGGGCTATCTAACACAGATCCCACTGATAGGCCTACAGCTCAGTTCCTGCAGCATCTCTAAACAGGCCACCTCCCTGTCTCTTAACCCATCATATTTAATGGGATGGTTGAGCTTGCACATCTTGCTGCAGCCTTTCAAAGTTGGGTGGTATAGTAGACAGAGCGCATCTCATCTCTGCTGTTACATCCAGTTGCGAACGGTACTTTGATTTCATGCACACAAGCGCACTAAATCCGGCTTCACACAAATATGTGCTTCCAAAAGGAACCAACAGTTTTAAAGCACACTGTGAGATCTCTGGGTACTCTTCTCTTGCGCCAAACCAGAATTCCTCCACCGCCACTCGCGAATGCAGTCCCTGTTGGGTTCTATCATATGACAGTTCAATCAGCTGTTCAACAGAGGTGGCAGGCAGGTCAACTGAGGCTGCATCACAGTTGAATGGCTCATTAATTCCCTATTGGAGAATGCACAGGATTCCATCGTCCCTCACTTGTTTTTCTCCCTCTCCAGGTTTCCCAACCGGTCATCTGTATCTTACCATCCATCAGTTGGATTTGGCTGGGACACACATACTGACTAACACACACACACACACGCACGCACACACGCACACACACACACACACACACACACACACACACACACACACACACACACACACACACACACACACACACACACACACACACACACATACGAGGTGAGTCAGAACTCCTTGACTTGCGTCTGTATTGACATGTGTAGTGGTCATGTATGTCCACCAGAGGACGCTGTTTCTCTTATCTTAAGCGCGTTAGACCGGGGTGACTTCATTTTCACCCCGGGCCACATCAGAATTATGGTTGCCCTCAAAGGGCCGGTTGTAACTGAGACTATATACATTTAACTCCTCCTTAACACATTGTTAAGTAACTGTCTCTGCATTGGGTTATAATCTAATCACCTGTACAAATATTGTACATGCATTTATTTAAATGTAAAAATATGGATGTAGAAGCACTGGACCCACTGCAATCTAGCGGCAGGATTTTGGGGCTCACAAAATTAAAATGCATTGTGGGAGATGTAGTTGATGATGGCTGTACGGGACGCTGTGAAGCAGCATATGCCTAAAAGACAAGCGTTACTCTCTGTAACGCGAGAGTTACAGATCAGAGTGTAACTATCTAACACTCTGATTTGTTGAAAACATTCACTTACATTTGTGACACATTGGTCTATTAAATATGCTATAATTATTGTTGTTGTTGTTGTTGTTCTTCTTCTTCTTCTTCTCATTAATTATTAATATTACATCAGTATTATTTTAAATATAATAGATAAAAAACGCCTTTCCTTTTCATTCATAAATGGTTGTATAGCCAACATGTTTCCCACATGGCCATCTTTTCTTGATAGTTTTTTCATGAATCTGAACCATTTCCTGTTCCAGCTCCCAGTGCCGTGCTGACGCTGCATGCCTGTTGAAGACACGACCACACTGGAAACGGCCCCCTGTCTCTGTACCCAGTGAAGCTACACTTATCACAGCTAGTCCTTCATCACAGATACTGTACCCAGTGAAGCTACACTTATCACAGCTAGTCCTTCATCACAGATACTGTACCCAGTGAAGCTACACTTATCACAGCTAGTCCTTCATCACAGATACTGTACCCAGTGAAGCTACACTTATCACAGCTAGTCCTTCATCACAGATACTGTACCCAGTGAAGCTACACTTATCACAGCTAGTCCTTCATCACAGATACTGTACCCAGTGAAGCTACACTTATCACAGCTAGTCCTTCATCACAGCTACAGCCTGTCCTGTATCACAGATACAGCCTGTCCTTTATCACAGCTAGTCTGTCCTTTATCACAGATACAGTCTGTCCTTTATCACAGCTACAGCTTGTCTTTTATCACAGCTAGTCTGTCCTTTATCACAGTTACAGCCTGTCCTTCATCACAGATACAGTCTGTCCTTTATCACAGATAAGGTCTGTCCTTCATCACAGCTACAGCCTGTCCTTTATCACAGCTAGTCTGTCCTTTATCACAGATACAGCCTGTCCTTTATCACAGTTACAGCCTGTCCTTTATCACAGATACAGCCTGTCCTTTATCACAGTTACAGCCTGTCCTTTATTACAGATACAGCCTGTCCTTTATCACAGCTACAGCCTGTCCTTTATCACAGATACAGCCTGTCCTTCATCACAGCTACAGCCTGTCCTTTATCACAGATACAGCCTGTCCTTTATCACAGCTACAGCCTGTCCATCACAGATACAGCCTGTCCTTTATCACAGATACAGCCTGTCCTTCATCACAGCTACAGCCTGTCCATCACAGATACAGCCTGTCCTTTATCACAGCTACAGCTTGTCTTTTATCACAGCTAGTCTGTCCTTTATCACAGTTACAGCCTGTCCTTTATCACAGCTAGTCTGTCCTTTATCACAGATACAGCCTGTCCTTTATCACAGTTACAGCCTGTCCTTTATCACAGATAAGATCTGTCCTTTATCACAGCTACAGCCTGTTTTATCACAGCTACAACCTGTGTTTTATCACAGTTACAGTCCCAGTGCAGTTTAATACAATATATTATAATCACAATTTAGTAACAATAAGGTTCAACGCTCAGTGGTCATTATAAGACTGTATGGAATGGATGTATGGAAAGATGTTGATCAACATATATAGTTTTTTTTACAAAGAATGTTTGAAATAATTGCTCTACTGAATTCTGTAATAAAGTATTATGTGTGATGGTTCTGGTATTCGTTTACTGTATTTCTCCTTAGAGATCTAGAGGTAGAGATAGGGTCCCTGGCAGACTCCCAGTGTGTGATGATTGATACCACAGGAGTGCTGATGAGAGGAGGGCAGGTGACAAGCTGTGGATCATCCATCCCTGTGCCCTGACAACCTGCCCAGGAGCTCGGCTTCCAAAACAAACAAGGAAAAAAGGAAACAAACATTGACTGGAATATGACATCATTTCATCAGACAGGTCAGTCCTACTGTGACTGACATCGCCTCCAGACTCTGGAGAAGGAAGAAGGCTCCCTGCTGGGAGCCACTCATCAATCATCACTATGATGATGGAGGTCATGGGGTTTATGACATCATGTATAATAGAAGGCTGCAGGCCATCATGACTCCTAAGCCCTAACTGTGACTCCTAACCCAGGAACACAGAGGCCGTCTACAAGAAGGGCCAAAGCTGACTTAGTGTCTGAACACAGCTGGGCTACATGAGGGTGAGGGTTGGTAGCTACATGAAGGTAAGGGATAATAGCTACATGAGGGTCAGGTTTGGTAGCTACATGAGGGTTGGTAGCTACATGAGGGTCAGGGTTGGTAGCTACATGAGGGTGAGGATTGATAGCTACATGAGGATGAGGGTTGGTAGCTACATGAGGGTCAGGTTTGGTAGCTACATGAGGGTTGGTAGCTACATGAGGGTCAGGGTTGGTAGCTACATGAGGGTGAGGATTGATAGCTACATGAGGATGAGGGTTGGTAGCTACATGAGGGTCAGGGCAGGTAGCTACATGAGGGTTGATAGCTACATGAGGGTTGGTAGCTACATGAGGGTTGATAGCTACATGAGGGTCAGGGCAGGTAGCTACATGAGGGTTGATAGCTACATGAGGGTGAGGGTTGGTAGCTACATGAGGGTCAGGGCAGGTAGCTACATGAGGGTGAGGGTTGATAGCTACATGAGGGTGAGGATTGATAGCTACATGAGGGTTATGGTTGGTAGCTACATGAGGGTCAGGGCTGGTAGCTACATGAGGGTCAGGACTGATAGGTACATGAGGGTTATGGTTGGTAGCTACATGAGGGTCAGGGCTGGTAGCTACATGAGGGTTGATAGCTACATGAGGGTCAGGGTTGGTAGCTACATGAGGGTTGATAGCTACATGAGGGTCAGGGCTGGTAGCTACATGAGGGTTGATAGCTACATGAGGGTTATGGTTGGTAGCTACATGAGGGTCAGGGTTGGTAGCTACATGAGGGTTGATAGCTATATGAGGGTTATGTTTGGTAGCTACATGAGGGTTGATAGCTACATGAGGGTTATGGTTGGTAGCTACATGAGGGTGAGGGTTGGTAGCTACATGAGGGTCAGGGTTGGTAGCTACATGAGGGTGAGGGTTGGTAGCTACATGAGGGTCAGGGCTGGTAGCTACATGAGGGTCAGGGTTGATAGCTACATGAGGTTCAGGGTTGATAGCTACATGAGGGTGAGGGTTGGTAGCTACATGAGGGTCAGGACTGATAGGTACATGAGGGTTGGTAGCTACATGAGGGTCAGGGTTGATAGTGACATGAGGGTTGATAGCTACATGAGGGTCAGTGTTGGTAGTGACATGAGGGTTGATAGCTACATGAGGGTCAGGGTTGATAGTTACATGAGGGTTGGTAGCTACATGAGGGTTGATAGTTACATGAGGGTTGGTAGCTACATGAGGGTAAGGGTTCGTAGCTACATGAGTGTTGATAGCGACATGAGGGTTAATAGCTACATGAGGGTCAGGGTTGGAGGCTACATGAGGGTTGATAGCTAAATGAGGGTCATGGTTGGTAGCTACATGAGGGTCAGGGTTGGTAGCTACATGAGGGTTGATAGCTACATGAGGGTCAGGGTTGGTAGCTACATGAGGGTTGATAGCTACATGAGGGTCAGGGTTGGTAGCTACATGAGGGTCAGGGTTGATAGCTACATGAGGGTTGGTAGCTACATGAGGGTTGGTAGCTACATGAGGGTTGATAGCTACATGAGGGTCAGGGTTGGTAGCTACATGAGGGTTGATAGCTACATGAGGGTTGGTAGCTACATGAGGGTTGATAGCTACATGGGGGTCAGGGTTGGTAGCTACATGAGGGTTGATAGCTACATGAGGGTTGGTAGCTACATGAGGGTTGATAGCTACATGAGGGTCAGGGTTGGTAGCTACATGAGGGTTGATAGCTACATGAGGGTTGGTAGCTACATGAGGGTTGGTAGCTACATGAGGGTCAGGGTTGGTAGCTACATGAGGGTTGGTAGCTACATGAGGGTCAGGGTTGGTAGCTACATGAGGTTAGGGTTAGGGTTAGAATTTTGTGTTCTTTCTCAGTCGTTTGCAAATGTAGATGTTGTGTAGAAATACAAATAAAAATACTTTATTGATACCAAGCTGGGAAATTATTTTTTTTTATTTTTTATTTTTATTTTTTTTTAAAGAAATACAGGGTCTCCACGTGTCAAACATCTGGCCTCGGCAGACTTGGCAGAAATGGAATCATTTCATAGGTCACACTTTAGCCCTGCTTGTCACATGAACACATGGTGGTCATTTGGTGGGTGAATGAATTCTGTTCAGCACCAAGCTTTACATATAACACCAGCCTGGAAGAGGTCCAAACAACAGACCTTCCCTCACTCACACACACACTCACTCACACACACACACACACACAAACAGACACACACTCACTCACACACACACACACACACACTCACTCACACACACACACACACAAACACACACACACTCACTCACACACACAGACACACACTCACTCACACACACACACACACAAAAACACACACACACTCACTCACACACACACACACACTCACTCACACACACACATACACAAACAACCACACACACACACCGATCGTGACAGAAGCATAACTTAACATTTGTGAAAAGTACAAAGTAGAAAGACCACGACATTTAGCTCCTGTACCAGAGGAGAGATAGAGGATCGTCTCTCATGGCCAGCTGCCTCCTCTCATTGTCTCTCTTTCCCTCGCCCGCCGCAATCTCCATGACATTCACTCCACCAACACACACCTGACATACACCTTTAATAAGGAGCAGCAGGATGAAAGCAGGGCTGCAGTTTGGACTCATTTGATGTTCTGTAGAGCTGCCTGTCTGTCTACCTGCCTGTCTGTCTGTCTGTCTGTCTCTACCTCTAATCTTATTTATTAGAGGCAGGGTGACACAGATCAGAACAGGGCTAATGTAGTCATCACATCTCATTTGAAGGTTATGGTTTCATCATCATCCTCATCATCCTCCTCCTCCTCCTCCTCCTCATCATCATCTGCATCTAATTCTTCATCCCTGGAAACTGACCAATGAGAGCAGGACAGATCTTCCTGGGGTTTGAACCACCACAAACATGAAGACTCCTCCCCCAGGAGGTGACATGTTCCCTCCTCTTCCTTCTGTACCTGTGGGGTTGTGAGTGGTTGAGTGGCTCACCACTCATCACTCACTATTCATCACTCACCACTCACTACTCATCACTCACTATTCATCACTCACCACTCACTACTCATCACTCACTATTCATCACTCACCACTCACTACTCATCATTCACCACTCACTACTCATCACTCACTATTCATCACTCACCACTCACTACTCATCACTCACCACTCATCAATCACTATTCATCACTCACCACTCACCATTCATCACTCACCACTCACTACTCATCACTCACTATTCATCACTCATCACTCACCACTCACTACTCATCACTCACCACTCACTACTCATCACTCACTACTCATCACTCACTATTCATCACTCACCACTCACTACTCATCACTCAATATTCATCACTCACCATTCATCACTCACTATTCATCACTCACCACTCACTATTAATCACTCACCACTCACTACTCACTACTCATCACTCACTATTCATCACTCACCACTCACTATTCATCACTCACCACTCACTACTCACTATTCATCACTCACCACTCACTATTCATCACTCACCACTCACTACTCATCAGTCACCACTCACTACTCATCACTCACTATTCATCACTCACCACTCACTATTCATCACTCACCACTCACTACTCATCAGTCACCACTCACTACTCATCACTCACTACTCATCAGTCACCACTCACTATTCATCACTCACTACTCATCAGTCACCACTCACTACTCATCACTCACTATTCATCACTCACCACTCACTATTCATCACTCACCACTCACTACTCATCACTCACTACTCATCAGTCACCACTCACTACTCATCACTCATTATTCATCACTCACCACTCACTACTCATCGCTCCTCAGAGTCATCGGACTCATAATAAAGGCATAATAAAGGCTCTCGTTTCATACCTTAAATTACTTGCTCACAAAGAGTGTGTTTATTAAACAAATCACAAGTCACAGGCACACACACACAAAGAAGCGTGCACACACTCACACACACACACATGCACACAAACACACACTCACACACACGTTGGCTTCTTCAGATGTGTTCTCCTGTCCATTCTCGGGTCACGAAGGACACAAAACTTACAAAAACATTTGACCATCAAGGCATCCTTGTGATGTGAAAGGCCCTTCGTCACACACACACACGTCATCAATCACACTGTGGACCTCCCAGAGAAGTGTGACACTAAGTTATGGTTATCACACCAAGGAATTCAACTGGCCAGAATAACAAGGTCTGACACGTCACATGACGTCCAGCAGCAACAGTATAAATACAGGGGAGGAAGTTACAGACCAACCTGCAGCAGCCTCCACCCAGAGAGAAGCAGCCTCCACCCAGAGAGAGAAGCAGCCTCCACCCAGAGAGAGAAGCAGCCTCCACCCAGAGAGAAGCACCCTCCACCCAGAGAGAAGCAGCCTCCACCCAGAGAGAGAAGCAGCCTCCACCCAGAGAGAAGCAGCCTCCACCCAGAGAGAGAAGCACCCTCCACCCAGAGAGAAGCACCCTCCACCCAGAGAGAAGCACCCTCCACCCAGAGAGAAGCACCCTCCACCCAGAGAGAAGCACCCTCCACCCAGAGAGAAGCACCCTCCACCCAGAGAGAGAAGCAGCCTCCACCCAGAGAGAAGCAGCCTCCACCCAGAGAGAGAAGCAGCCTCCACCCAGAGAGAAGCAGCCTCCACCCAGAGAGAGAAGCAGCCTCCACCCAGAGAGAAGCACCCTCCACCCAGAGAGAAGCAGCCTCCACCCAGAGAGAGAAGCAGCCTCCACCCAGAGAGAAGCAGCCTCCACCCAGAGAGAAGCAGCCTCCACCCAGAGAGAAGCACCCTCCACCCAGAGAGAGAAGAGAAGAGCGAGAGAGAAGGTGAAACAGGAAGGTGCATCAAGAGGTCCAGAGCTCCAGCAGCATGGACAGTATCCGCGTGGTGGTCTACCTGTCTGTCTGTCTGTCAGTGGCGACAGCCATTTTAAGTTCTCGCTCAGAGGACCCCCAGGACCCCCAGGAGCCCTACTACCACTTCAGCTCCAATGATCTGGTGAGCCCTTACAGTACTACTACTACTACTACTACTACTACTACTACTACTACTACTACTACTACCATATTAATCATGAATATGACACATGATATAAATCATATACATAAGGGTCTCTCACGTCCTCACATATATTTATATGATCTGGTGAGAGACCCTCATCATTATTATTACACTATTACAACACAATATATATATATTAGATATTATGAATGTGATTATGATTGTGGATGTGTATATATGCATATATACTGTACATTGTAAATATTATATTACATATCATACAATAAAGTAATTATATACTTAAATATAAATATATGTACTGTATTCATACAAAAACATATACATATGTACAAATATGTATATATATATATATATTACTGTAAATTATTATATTGATCATGAATGTGAATTGAATGAATGCATCATCATGTATATCATTATATATAACGAGGACACCCTCTATGCTGTTACTGTATGTCCTGAACCATGCTGTAACCATGGTAACGGGGTGCAGTCAGAGCTGCTGGAGGGACACGGCCTGTCAGCGGAGAAGAGAGGGAGTTTGATCCCCAGGGTATGCAACAGCATGGTCACCACAACATCACATATCACTATTCATGTCATATATCAATACATCACTCATCACTATTCATGTCATATATCAATACATCACTCATCACTATGCATGTCAAATATCAATACATCACTCATCACTATGCATGTCAAATATCAATACATCACTCATCACTATTCATGTCAAGTATTAAGACATCACATCACTCATCACTATTCATGTCATATATCAATACATCACATCACTCATCACTATTCATAGCATATATCAATACATCACATCACTCATCACTATTCATAGCATATATCAATACATCACTCATCACTATTCATGTCATATATCAATACATCACTCATCACTATGAATGTCAAATATCAATACATCACTCATCACTATGCATGTAAAATATCAATACATCACTCATCACTATTCATGTCAAGTATTAAGACATCACATCACTCATCACTATTCATGTCATATATCAATACATCACATCACTCATCACTATTCATAGCATATATCAATACATCACTCATCACTATTCATGTCATATATCAATACATCACTCATCACTATTCATGTCATATATAAATACATCACTCATCACTATGCATGTCAAATATCAATACATCACTCATCACTATTCATGTCAAGTATTAAGACATCACATCACTCATCACTATTCATGTCATATATCAATACATCACATCACTCATCACTATTCATAGCATATATCAATACATCACTCATCACTATTCATGTCATATATCAATACATCACTCATCACTATTCATGTCATAAATCAACCATCACTATTCAACATTCATGTCAAATATCAATACATCACATCACTCATCACCTTTCATGTCATATATCAACCATCACTATTCAATATTCATATCAAATATCAATACATCACTCATCACTATTCATGTCGTATATCGATACATCAACCATCACTATTCATGTTGTATATCAATACATCACATCACTCATCACTATTCATGTCATATATCAATACATCACATCACTCATCACTATTCATCCATCCATCCATCCATCCATCACTCATCACTATGCATGTCAAATATCAATACATCACTCATCACTATTCATGTCAAGTATCAAGACATCACATCACTCATCACTATTCGTGTCATATATCAATACATCAATCATCACTATTCATGTCATATATCAACCATCACTATTCAATATTCATGTCAATTATCAATAGATCACATCACTCATCACTATTCATGTCATATATCAATAAATCACCCATCACTATTCATGTCAAATATCAATACATTACTCATCACTATTAATGTCATATATCAATACATTACATCACTCATCACTATTCATGTCATTTATCAATATCAATAATGCACTTTAATAATTATTTATTTAATATATTAACATAAATAAATCACTTCAATCATTGTTTGTTCCATATATTATATATTATAGTAATAATAATCACTTGAATCAATATTTATTTCACATATGAATAGTCCTAAATCACTTTATTAATATGAATAATAATTAATAGTAGCATTCATAAATAATAAAACAGCAACTAATACTTTGCAGTTACTATCTAATCATTAATTGTAAGATGATTTATTGTGAGTATATATAAAAATGGACATGAATGCAGTGATTACAAATTAACTTGTGAATAGTCCTTATTAATCATTAGAGACACTGGAGACAGAAATGTGACCTCTCTCTCTCTTCAGTGTGATGTGGGCGAGCGATGTGCCATAAAGCATGGCCCTCGCATCGGGAGGCTGTGTGACTGCCTGAGAGGGGCGGCTTGCAACTCCTTCTTCCTGAGGTGCTACTGACAGCACCACCACTGGGACATCGCATACTGGGACACTGCATACTGGGACACTGCATACTGGGACACCGCATACTGGGACACTGCATACTGGGACACTGCATACTGGGACACCGCATACTGGGACACTGCATACTGGGACACTGCATACTGGGACACTGCATACTGGGACACCGCATACTGGGACACCGCATACTGGGACTACCACTACATACTGGGACACTGCATACTGGGACACTGCATACTGGGACACTACATACTGGGACACTGCATACTGGGACTACCACTACATACTGGGACACTGCATACTGGGACACCGCATACTGGGACACTGCATACTGGGACACCGCATACTGGGACACTGCATACTGGGACACCGCATACTGGGACACCGCATACTGGGACACTGCATACTGGGACTACCACTACATACTGGGACACTGCATACTGGGACACCGCATACTGGGACACTGCATACTGGGACTACCACTACATACTGGGACACTGCATACTGGGACACTGCATACTGGGACTACCACTACATACTGGGACACTGCCTACTGGGACTACCACTACATACTGGGACACTGCATACTGGGACTACCACTACATACTGGGGCTAACACTACAAAACAATACCACTAGATTCTACTGATACTTACAGATACCAACACACAACACACACACAACTATATATAAATAGTATACACCATGACTCCTTATTTATGTACATAAATATTCACTGTAATTCCATCTCTAATATACACATACACACACACTTACACATTCATGCACGTGTTTGAGTTGATGTTAGTGCTTGTGTGGGTTGAAATATTATTTTCATTAAATGAATAATCTTGATAAAGCTGGTCTCAGTGATTCTATCTCAGCCGATCTGTATCTGTATCACTGTATCATCTGTATCACTCCAGTGTGAGCCACTGATGATCAAACACACACTCCTTGAAGTGCTTCCAGGAGCTGGACTCTCGTGAGCATTGTGACAAGATTATCTTAAGATGATGTCATGTGACGGCGTGAGGCCTGTCCCACTGAGGTTCTTTGTCTAAGCAGCTTGGGACCTGTGCACCTCGTGCACCCTGTGTACCCTGTGCAACTTGTGCTCCGTGATCCGCAGTGCAGGGCTGAAAGGTAGGCTGCTCTTCAGCTGACACACAGCAGGAGTACATTCTAGTTCTGTTGGTGGTCTTAGCTATACATGCTAATTGTGTTGGTTGTGTTAGCTATACATGCTGGTTGTGTTGGTTGTGTTAGCGATACATGCTAATTCTGTTGGTTGTGTTAGCTATACATGCTAGTTGTGTTGGTTGTGTTAGCTATACATGCTAATTGTAGGCCTACCAGCAGAAGAAGGAGGCCATGTGGCCCCTGAGTCTGGCCATGGTCCTGGTTCTGCTCCTTTTGTTCACTAAAGATCCTCATGTTGAGGGAAGCCTACCAGAGGTGTCCAACATCTCTTCGGAACAGGTAGGACTACACTTTACATTGTATGCTATACTACCCTTTACATTCTATACTATACTACACATTACATTCTATACTATATTACACTTTACATTCTATACTATACTACACTTTACATTCTATGCTATACTACACTTTACATTCTATACTATACTACACATTACATTCTATACTATACTACACTTTACATTCTATACTATACTGCACTTTACATTGTATGCTATACTACACTTTACATTCTATACTATACTACACATTACATTCTATACTATACTACACATTACATTCTATACTATACTGCACTTTACATTCTATACTATACTGCACATTATATTCTATACTATACTACACTTTACATTCTGTACTATACTACACTTTACATTCTATACTATACTGCACTTTACATTCTATACTATACTGCACATTACATTCTATACTATACTACACTTTACATTCTATACTATACTACACTTTACATTCTATACTATACCACACATTACATTCTATACTATACTACACTTTACATTCTATACTATACTACACATTACATTCTATACTATACTACACATTACATTCTATACTATACTACACTTTACATTCTATACTATACTACACTTTACATTCTATACTATACTACACTTTACATTCTATACTATACCACACATTACATTCTATACTATACTACACTTTACATTCTATACTATACTACACATTACATTCTATACTATACTACACATTACATTCTATACTATACTACACTTTACATTCTATACTATACTACACTTTACATTCTATACTATACTACACTTTACATTCTATACTATACCACACATTACATTCTATACTATACTACACTTTACATTCTATACTATACTACACATTACATTCTATACTATACTACACATTACATTCTATACTATACTACACTTTACATTGTATGCTATACTACACTTTACATTCTATACTATACTACACATTACATTCTATACTATACTACACATTACATTCTATACTATACTGCACTTTACATTCTATACTATACTGCACATTACATTCTATACTATACTACACTTTACATTCTGTACTATACTACACTTTACATTCTATACTATACTGCACTTTACATTCTATACTATACTGCACATTACATTCTATACTATACTACACTTTACATTCTATACTATACTACACTTTACATTCTATACTATACTACACATTACATTCTATACTACACTTTACATTCTATACTATACTTCACTTTACATTCTATACGATACTACACTTTCCATTCTATACTATACTACACATTACATTCTATACTATACTACACTTTACATTCTATACTATACTACACATTACATTCTATACTATACTTCACTTTACATTCTATACTATACTACACATTACATTCTATACTACACATTACATTCTATACTATACTACACATTACATTCTATACTACACTTTACATTCTATACTATACTACACTTTACATTCTATACTATACTTCACTTTACATTCTATACTATACTACACATTACATTCTATACTACACTTTACATTCTATACTATACTACACTTTACATTCTATACGATACTACACTTTCCATTCTATACGATACTACACCTTATCTCATAGATATCATACTAATCCTAAGGATTTTCTCCTCAGTTGGTGCTCCCCTCTGGGGGTACGCTCATCTGGTCCAGCAGGCAGAACTCCAACAACCGCCTCCCTGGGGTCTGTCAGCGCCTACGCAGACGCAGGATCACCATCCTGGTACTGACATGTCAAATGTTACACGTTATACAATGTTATGTGACTTAGTTCACCATGTTTATAGACTGAGCTGATTTTAAGTATTCTACACTGTCACTTCTAGATGAATTAGCTCTATCTGAATTAGCTCTAAATTATTTAGTTCTATGTGAGTTAGCTCTATACACACACCCTGTCACCTCTAGACGAGTTAGCTCTATATGAGTTAGCTCTAAATTAATTATTTCTATATGAGTTAGCTCGATGTGAGTTAGTTCTACATGAGTTAGCTCTATACACACACCCTGTCACTTCTAAATGAGTTAGCTCTGTTAGTTAGCTCTATATGAGTAAGCTCTATACCCCAACTGTCACTTTCTCTGAGCTGCCACCACAAGATTGGCTGATCAGAAAATTGGACATTTAAGGCCTACTACAGGTGTAGGCCTACATGATAAACTGAATGTAGTTTGAGTCCGGTTTTTACCTGTCAAAGGTGAATCCAGTGAACAAATAGGATATATTCTGTATGATTGATTGATTTAGTTAGTTAGGTAGTTATGCAGTACCACAGGAAGAAAAGAAGACTAAACAAAGTGTAATTATAATAATTCAAGAAGAAACTGTTCAGTAAACAATATAAAGACTCATCACAAACATTCATTATTTGAGTTCATAGGCAGCAAAATAAAATATGTACAGCAGAAGGGGCTTGTGGACATCTGCTGATAATGGATATATATATTTAATATTTAATTTAATTGAATAATGTCTGTCTAATACATCTGTTCGCAGCTTACAGTTAAGCCAGTTATTTCTTTAGTCAGTTACTCACAATCTGTTAGAGTTAGTGAGGCGAGTCCAACCTGAGCTCCTTAATGTATCACATTCAGTAAGTAGTCTACAGACTAATGAAGGTTGTCCTCATGTGAATAATCATTAATGTACAGCTTAGTCAGCCTCTAAAGTTGACAGCAAATAGACTATTTAATAAGTAATAGTAAGTCACAATTTAACTGGGCCCCTCCCAGTTAGTAGGCGGGAGACTTTCAGAATTCCTCAGTCGATATCAGCTGCGGGACGTGACCTAGCAAAGCTCCTCGAGCTAGCCAACTTTAATAGTCCTTCATGTCAACTTCTAGTCGTCTCCAGCCTTGTACAGAGTACCCGCCTGGTCCTCCAGGTGGAACACCATCATACAGAGGCTGGTTCCCTCAACCACCAGCAACACAGCAGGGGGGGCTGGCTACTCAGATGGGTGTTCTGCTGCTAGAGCACAAGGAGGCACTGGGGAGCTATAAAAAGATAGAAGGAGAACCAGAAGGCTTCTTAAGTCATATTTGGTTGCTGGACTCACCACATTAAGGTTGAAATGGGACTAAATACTCCATTATGTCAGCAGAACGCTGTAGAATGTCAGCCTGGTGCACAACACACCTCCATGCTCCTTCTCCCTACTTTAGTGCAACTCGGAGAAGTACTGCTTCAGACTGGGTCGGCCCAGCTCACTCCTGAGAAGATCTCCAGGTTCGAGTCTTGGTCAGTCCTGTCGCTGCCCTCGCTCCTCACGCTGCCCCCGCGTCTTTATAAGGAGCTTCCTCTGATGTCAGCACCACACCCACGTCTTTATAAGGAGCTTCTTCTGATGTCAGCACCACACCCACGTCTTTATAAGGAGCTTCCTCTGATGTCAGCACCACACCCACGTCTTTATAAGGAGCTTCTTCTGATGTCAGCACCACACCCACGTCTTTATAAGGAGCTTCCTCTGATGTCAGCACCACACCCACGTCTTTATAAGGAGCTTCCTCTGATGTCAGCACCACACCCACGTCTTTATAAGGAGCGGGGAGAGGGGGTTAGGTTAGAGGGGGTCAGGGTTAGGCTAGAGGGGGTTGGGGTTAGGTTAATGGGGGTAAGGGTTAGGGGAGAGGAGGTTAGGTTAGAGGGGGTTAGGGTTAGGCTAGAGGGGGTTGGGGTTAGGTTAATGGGGGTTAGGGTTAGGGGAGAGGGGGTTAGGTTAGAGGGGGTTAGGGTTAGGTTAATGGGGGTTAGGGTTAGGTTAGAGGGGGTTAGGGTTAGGGTTAGGGGAGAGGGGGTTAGGGTTAGGGTTAGAGGGGGTTAGGGTTAGGGTTAGAGGGGGTTAGGGTTAGGGTTAGAGGGGGTTAGGGTTAGGGTTAGGGTTAGAGGGGGTTAGGGTTAGGGTTAGAGGGGGTTAGGGTTAGGGTTAGGGTTAGAGGGGGTTAGGGTTAGGGTTAGAGGGGGTTAGGGTTAGGGTTACTGGTTAGGGCTTCGGACTTGTTACCGGAGGGTTTCCGGTTTGAACCCCGACCAGTATGAACGGCTGAAGTGCCCTTGAGCAAGGCACCTAACCCCTCACTGCTCCCCGAGCGCCGCTGTTGCAGGCAGCTCACTGCATCGGGTTTAAGTGTGTACTTCACCTCACTGTGTGCTTCACCATCACTGTGTTCTGAGTGTTTCACTAATTCACGTTTGGGTTAGATGCAGAGACCAAATTTCCCTCACGGGATCAAAAGAGTAATTCTTCTTCTTCTTCTTCTAGAGGGGGTAAGGGTTAGGTTAGAGGGGGTTAGGGTTAGAGGGGGTTAGGGTTAGGTTAGAGGGGTCAGGGTTCGGTTAGAGGGGGTTAGGGTTAGGTTAGAGGGGTCAGGGTTCGGTTAGAGGGGGTTAGGGTTAGGTTAGAGGGGTCAGGGATAGGGGGTTAGGTTAGAGGGGTTAGGGTTCGGTTAGAGGGGGTCAGGGTTAGAGGGGTCAGGGTTCGGTTAGAGGGGGTTAGGGTTAGGTTAGAGGGGGTTAGGGTTAGGTTAGAGGGGTCAGGGATAGGGTTAGAGGAGAGGGGGTTAGGGTTTGGTTACCTCATTAACCCTAACACAGGGTTAGGGTTTTATTACAAATAGGCTAACATCTGAATTACTAACACTGCCACTTATTGCTATTGAGACACTGCTATTGAGTTGCTGGTATGTGACAATAAACTTCAAACTTGGTTCTATAAACTTCAGTGTCTCAGTGTTCCAATGACATCCCAATCTAGAAGTAACCATCACTGTTCTTGGATATTTCTGGAACTGTTTCTGTATTTTATCCCTGGGATATTCAGAAGGGTTGGGATAGGTAGGTCAGGTAACATCCAGAATGTTACCTACCAGCGGTTTGCACACATGGACAGACATCAAAAGATGATTGATATGATTCTTTATTTTTTCATAAAAAACAATGAAATAATCAAATACTGAATTGAACAGAATATCTAACAAAATATACAATGTAGCAGAAGTGTGGACTCCTATTCCTACGAGTTCCCTATATAACCTGAAGAAGACCAGGACAAGACCAGAACCTAAACACACTAAACCAGGACCAGTAGTAGACTAGTACCAATACTAGACTAGAACCAGGACCAGTACTAGACTGGAACAAGAACCAAAACTAGACTAGAAGCAGGACTGGACTTGAGGGTTCAGTCCTATACTAGAAGACAGTAAAGCATACAGAAACATGTGAATAGCTTTAATGGCAACACAGTCCAGCGCTTTGCAGAAATATATGAGGGTAGAAAAGTCCTACAGAGTGAAAGAGATGCTGTAAAGATAGAGGAAGCCTAAGGAAAACCATTCTTCTACAGTCTGTAGACCGGTCTGTTCAGAGTCCTCCTACAGTCCGTAGACCGGTCTGTTCAGAGTCCTCCTACAGTCCGTAGACCGGTCTGTTAAGAGTCCTCCTACAGTCCGTAGACCGGTCTGTTCAGAGTCCTCCTACAGTCCGTAGACCGGTCTGTTCAGAGTCCTGCTACAGTCCGTAGACCGGTCTGTTCAGAGTCCTCCTACAGTCCGTAGACCGGTCTGTTCAGAGTCCTCCTACAGTCCGTAGACCGGTCTGTTCAGAGTCCTCCTACAGTCCGTAGACCGGTCTGTTGAGAGTCCTCCTACAGTCCGTAGACCGGTCTGTTCAGAGTCCTCCTACAGTCCGTAGACCGGTCTGTTCAGAGTCTTCCTACAGTCTGTAGACCGGTCTGTTCAGAGCAAGCAGTAGATTAATCCATCTCTGGTGGGTCCAGGCGCCTGGCCTCTTCTGCTCTATCCAACCCCTCCCGACACATATCCAGAACCCTCCAGACACATATCCAGAACCCTCCAGACACATGTCCAGAACCCTCCAGACACATCTCCAAAACCCTTCAGACACATGTCCAGAACCCTTCAGACACATGTCCAGAACCCTCCAGACACATGTCCAGAACCCTTCAGACACATGTCCAGAACCCTTCAGACACATGTCCAGAACCCTCCAGACACATGTCCAGAACCCTCCAGACACATGTCCAGAACCCTCCAGACACATGTCCATGTCCAGAACCCTCCAGACACATGTCCATGTCCAGAACCCTCCAGACACATGTCCAGAACCCTCCAGACATGTAGTCCATGTAGTCTCTGTCCTGGGCTGGGTCCTGCATTCTCTAGATGGACTCTATCTGTCGGCGGACCTTCTCAGAGGCCAGACGATCCAGTGACCTCTGACGCACCACCACCAGCAGTGCCAACAGAACCATCAACCCGAACACCACTGCCTCAAACTTCCAGAACAGCTGGTCCTCCATCAGGGCTGAGCGACAGCTGGGGGGGGGGGGGGAAAGTTAATTATACATCAACATACACTATTACCATGTAGTTTATACACTATAACCATACACTATTATCATACCCTATATACACTATTACCATGTAGTTTATACACTATAACCATACACTATACACTATTACCATGTAGTTTATACACTATAACCATACACTATACACTATTACCATGTAGTTTATACACTATTACCATGTAGTTTATTCACTATAACCATACACTATACACAATTACCATGTAGTTTATACACTATAACCATACACTATACACTATTACCATGTAGTTTATACACTATAACCATACACTATACACTATTACCATGTAGTTTATACACTATAACCATACACTATACACAATTACCATGTAGTTTATACACTATAACCATGTAGTTTATACACTATTACCATGTAGTTTATACACTATAACCATACACTATACACTATTACCATGTAGTTTATACACTATAACCATACACTATACACAATTACCATGTAGTTTATACACTATAACCATACACTATACACTATTACCATGTAGTGTATACACTATAACCATACACTATACACTATTACCATGTAGTTTATACACTATAACCATACACTATACACTATTATCATACACTATATACACTATTACCATGTACTATATTATAGACTATTACCATACATTATACACTATTACCATGTAGTTTATACACTATAACCATACACTATACACTATTATCATACACTATACACTATAACCATACACTATTACCATGTAGTTTATACACTATTACCATACACTATACACTATTATCATACCCTATATACACTATTACCATGTACTATATTATAGACTATTACCATACATTATACACTATTACCATGTAGTTTATACACTATAACCATACACTATACACTATTATCATACACTATACACTATAACCATACACTATACACTATTACCATGTAGTTTATACACTATAACCATACACTATACACTATTATCATACACTATACACTATAACCATACACTATACACTATTACCATGTAGTTTATACACTATAACCATACACTATACACTATTATCATACCCTATATACACTATTACCATGTAGTTTATACACTATAACCATACACTATACACTATTACCATGTAGTTTATACACTATTACCATACACTATACACTATTATCATACCCTATATACACTATTACCATGTACTATATTATAGACTATTACCATACACTATACACTATTACCATACACTATACACTATTACCATGCACTATATACACTATTACCATACACTATATACACTATTACCATGTACTATGTACACTATTACCATGCACTTTGACATCAACATCACAACCATCTGTACACCAGTGGAGTTTTTTCCATTAGTATGTTGGACAGCCCCAGACTGACCGCCCCAGAGACCGCCTCAGACTGACCGCCCCAGACTGACCGCCTCACACTGACCGCCTCAGACTGACCGCCTCAGACTGACCGCCTCACACTGACCGCCTCACACTGACCGCCCCAGAGACCGCCCCAGAGACCGCCTCAGACTGACCGCCTCAGACTGACCGCCCCAGACTGACCGCCCCAGAGACCGCCTCAGACTGACCGCCCCAGACTGACCGCCTCACACTGACCGCCTCAGACTGACCGCCTCAGACTGACCGCCTCAGACTGACCGCCTCACACTGACCGCCTCACACTGACCGCCTCAGACTGACCGCCTCAGACTGACCGCCTCAGACTGACCGCCTCAGACTGACCGCCTCACACTGACCGCCTCACACTGACCGCCTCAGACTGACCGCCTCAGACTGACCGCCTCAGACTGACCGCCTCAGACTGACCGCCTCACACTGACCGCCTCAGACTGACCGCCTCAGACTGACCGCCTCACACTGACCGCCTCAGACTGACCGCCTCAGACTGACCGCCTCACACTGACCGCCTCAGACTGACCGCCTCAGACTGACTACCTCCGAGGTCAGGCCTGGTGATGTCAGCCTGCTGTTTGCAGCAAGTTGTCTCTCAGATAGTTAAATAGTTAAAACAGCCAGTCATGGCAAAGACATGACTAGCATGAGTAAAACAAGACGAGACATAAGACATAATGTGTGTGAGGGGAGAATAAAACTAATACTGTGAAGATGAGCCAGTGGACAGTATACTGAACATTACAGTGAACAGGCCAGTTTCAACAGGTGAGTTTTGAGCAGTGGACAGTATACTGAACATTACAGTGAACAGGCCAGTTTCAACAGGTGAGTTTTGAGCAGTGGACAGTATACTGAACATTACAGTGAACAGGCCAGTTTCAACAGGTGAGTTTTGAGCAGTGGACAGTATACTGAACATTACAGTGAACAGGCCAGTTTCAACAGGTGAGTTTTGAGCAGTGGACTGTATACTGAACATTACAGTGAACAGGCCAGTTTCAACAGGTGAGTTTTGAGCAGTGGACAGTATACTGAACATTACAGTGAACAGGCCAGTTTCAACAGGTGAGTTTTGAGCAGTGGACAGTATACTGAACATTACAATGAACAGGCCAGTTTCAACAGGTGAGTTTTGAGCAGTGGACAGTATACTGAACATTACAGTGAACAGGCCAGTTTCAACAGGTGAGTTTTGAGCAGTGGACAGTACACTGGACATTACAGTGAACAGGCCAGTATGAACAGGTGAGTTTTGAGGTGGGATTTGAATGCTGTTGTGGTTTCAGACTGTCCAATGTGTGGGGGCAGGGAGTTCCAGAGCCTGGGAGCAGTGCAGCTGAAAGCTCTAGCACCCATGGTGCTGAGGTGCTATTAAAGTACAATAACGTGTGCTCTAGTGCAGCGGTTCTCAACTGGTGGGTCCTGACCCAGAAGTGGGTCGCGGGCCTTTGTCCGGGCAAAAAAAATGTTACGAAAAAAATCCTGTGCTTTTATTTTGAAGAGGATTTTTATGCAGCGGAGTGCCGTCTATTTTCTATTGCCTGAATAAGTGACTGAATTGTATAATAGTACTGTTACTGAAGTGTTATGTTATGTTAAATACATTTGAGAAGTTTTAACATTTTCCTTGATTTGGGTGGCAGCTTGTTATAGTGCATTAAGGGGTGATGGTCCCAAAGCCAGACCAGAACCACTGATATAGTCTCTGAGAAGCATTGTTATAGTGCATTAAGGGGTGATGGTCCCAAAGCCAGACCAGAACCACTGATATAGTCTCTGAGAAGCATTGTTATAGTGCATTAAGGGGTGATGGTCCCAAAGCCAGACCAGAACCACTGATATAGTCTCTGAGAAGCATTGCCATGCACCAAGAGTAGGGCTAGAGTTCTAACAGCTGGATTCTTTATCATTCCTTCCTAGAACTATAATAACCTATAACTATAACTATACGCCTCATTGAAAAGGTCCTGAGCTTAGTTTGATGAGATGCTTTTACAAAACAAAGCAGCTCCTTGAAATAGGACAGATTACTCTCAGATTAGTCTTCGTCTACAGACTGGACATTGGACAATATTCTACAGTATTAGATCTCTTAAATTGATATTCAATGTGTATTTTTCCAAACATCAGGACATCTTGTGGCATATGTGTGAATATGTGTGATTGTCCAACAAGTCTACTCTGAAGTAAATCGTCTCTCAAGGAGCTATTGAGATGAGGAAGCATGCAGGGGAATACTGAACATCAGACTGAATTCATCATGGCAGTGTGTCTGAAACAACCCAAATCTATCTATCAGACTGTACGACAGGCCATTAATAATCAATCATTAATAATCAATAATCATTAATAATCAATAAGTCATCAGTTAAAGACACACTTCTAGCAGCTGGCCCAGATGGAGACGTAATCCCTGCTAACCGAGTCCAACCCAGATGAGACGTCTGAGAGAAGCATGGTGGAAAAACCCCACTGGGACATCAGCATCACACTCCAGCTGTAAACACTGTGACCTGACTACTATGAGCTCACCACTGTGACCTCACTACTATGAGCTCACTACTGTGTGGGGCTGCAACTAAAGATTATTTTGGTAATCGATTAATCTATCGACTATTTTTTCGATTAATCGACTAATCTAATGACTTTCCCATAACAAATTAAAATAATGACTAAAATGTCAGAATTTGAACTCAAAATGTATTTTAATTACATTTGTCTGTGTTTATACAAATGTTATCATCATAATAAATACATTTAACAGAAATACAAATTAAAGTGCAAATACGCTTTTTAAAGTAAAGAGAAAGTGCAAATAAAGTTTTAAAAGTTACTCAAACTAGAAATCTAGCCTCTGCAAGTGCAAAATAACTGGGCTGCAAGTGACATTCAACGTCCAAAAGTAAACAAAATAGTCACTTCTTTGCCTTGGTGCATGTAGACAATGGATGCGATAGCGCCCCCTGCACTTCCTATGGTGCATTTGCGCACTATAAGGCGCACCTAAAAACCTCACATTTTCTCAAAAGCTGACAGTGTGCCTTATATATGGACCAATATTGATTAAATAAATGTCGTTAAACCAGAGAACGTCATGGGTATGGCTGGATATTATCAATGGCTGAATATTATAAATTGTTTTCGATCTGACACAGGTTTCAATACTATCGCTACAGACACTCCCCCGGAACGCCCACCAGGCGAAAATCGCCGAGCACAAAAACACTTGGTCGCTCGTCAGTGTGAGCGTATAAAGAGACACGCTTACGACGCAGAGTTTAAACTCAAGGCGATCAGTCACGCAGTAGAACATGGGAATAGAGCAGCAGCGAGAGAAAGATAAACGAAATACCACGTCACTGACTTTACCTCGGGGAAAATAATAAAACAGCTGTTTATTCATTTCGGGAGTGAACAGAGTTGTCGGAACGCTGGTTTGTAATCTATTAATAAAGCTTGACTGACCTATCTGACTGTTTTGTTGACATTCTCTTTAGCGCAGCTCCATCTAATGGATGCATAACGTAACCCCAGCCTCTACTGTAGCGTCTATTCTATGCGCCTTATAATGCGGTGCGCCTTATGTATGAACAAAGTTTTAAAATAGGCCATTCATTGTAGGTGCGCCTTATAATCCGATGCGCCTTATAGTGCGGAAAATACGGTAATACGACTCGTCGACTATAAAAATTTGCATCGACCATTTTTCATAATCGACGTCGTCGATTAAGTCGACTAATCGTTGCAGCCCTACTACTGTGACCTGACTACTATGAGTTCACTACTGTGACCTGACTACTATGAGCTCACCACTGTGACCTGACTACTATGAGCTCACCACTGTGACCTAACTACTATGAGCTCACTACTGTGACCTGACTACTATGAGTTCACTACTGTGACCTGACTACTATGAGCTCACTACTGTGACCTGACTACTATGAGTTCACTACTGTGACCTGACTACTATGAGCTCACCACTGTGACCTGACTACTATGAGCTCACCACTGTGACCTGACTACTATGAGTTCACTACTGTGACCTGACTACTATGAGCTCACCACTGTGACCTGACTACTATGAGCTCACCACTGTGACCTAACTACTATGAGTTCACCACTGTGACCTGACTACTATGAGCTCACCACTGTGACCTGACTACTATGAGTTCACTACTGTGACCTGACTACTATGAGCTCACCACTGTGACCTGACTACTATGAGCTCACCACTGTGACCTAACTACTATGAGTTCACCACTGTGACCTGACTACTATGAGCTCACCACTGTGACCTGACTACTATGAGCTCACCAATGTGACCTAACTACTATGAGTTCACTACTGTGACCTGACCACTATGAGCTCACCACTGTGACCTGACTACTATGAGCTCACCACTGTGACCTAACTACTATGAGCTCACCACTGTGACCTGACTACTATGAGCTCACTACTGTGACCTGACTACTATGAGCTCACCACTCTGACCTGACTACTATGAGCTCACTACTGTGACCTGACTACTATGAGCTCACTACTGTGACCTGACTACTATGAGTTCACTACTGTGACCTGACTACTATGAGCTCACTACTGTGACCTGACTACTATGAGCTCACTACTGTGACCTCACTCACCTCTTGTAGTCCTCCTTGTTTGACTTGGTGCAGTTCACCGTCTCAACGTATCCAGTCTGCACACACGCTGCCCACGCCTTCTACACACACACACACACACATTAATACACACACACATTATTACACACACACACACACATCAATACACACACACACATTATTACACACACACACATTAATACACACGCTGCCCACGCCTTCTACACATACACACACACACACACACACCAATACACACACTGCCCACGCCTTCTACGCACACACACACACACACATCAATACACACACACACACACTGCCCACGCCTTCTACACACACACACATCAATACACACAGACACACACACATCACTACACACAGACACACACAAACACACAGAGCTTACGGTCTTGCACTGAGAACACTCGACTGTCACCACAAAGTCCTCCAGCTGCCAGCAGGGGGCGCTGGACGCCCTGGTGGCTGAGAACAAGAGCGAGAGGGTATACAGAATACCATATAAAGTATACAGCATAAAGTACACAATATACCATATACAGTACACAGTAGATTGTGTAATTTATAATCCTCTTATAGTAGAAGAGTCTTTACCTGCAGTCTTTTCATCACTCAGTAGACTGGCACCAAACACTCTGAAACACAAAACACAGAAAATCTCACTGACCCCTCAGTCCAGAGTAGATCACCCTCTCTGGGCAGAGAGAGAGAGACTCACCTGAGGGAGACCAGTCCCCAGGGAGAGGGCATGCAGGACAGAGGAGAGACTCACCTGAGGGAGACTAGTCCCCAGAAGAGGGCGTGCAGGACAGAGGAGAGAGACTTACCTGAGGGAGACAAGTCCCCAGAAGAGGGCGTGCAGGACAGAGGAGAGACTCACCTGAGGGAGACCAGTCCCCAGAAGAGGGCGTGCAGGACAGAGGAGAGACTCACCTGAGGGAGACCAGTCCCCAGAAGAGGGCGTGCAGGACAGAGGAGAGACTCACCTGAGGGAGACCAGTCCCCAGAAGAGGGCGTGCAGGACAGAGGAGAGACTCACCTGAGGGAGACCAGTCCCCAGAAGAGGGCGTGCAGGACCAGGGCTCGTGGTCGGAAACAGGCCATGGGGATCCTACAGTCACTCTCCATCCCCCCTGCCCTCCAGCCAGCCAGCCTGCCTGTCTGACCAGCTGCCTGTCTGACCAGCTGCCTGTCGACTTTGTGCTGGTGGTTGTGTACACTTGTATGTAGAGTTGAAGACACCAGAATACAAAACAAAGACATGCTAGCATGAGTGAACAGGATATTAGTATACTAAATTAGTATACTAGTATACTAATTAGTTTACTAAATTTACTAAAAGATTAGTATACTAAATACTAAGTAGAATACTTGTATAATACCCACATGGCTAGTAAAGTTATACAAGTAAGTTATACTAGTAACTACTATAACTGTTACTAGTAAGTTATACTCGTAAGATATACTAGCAAATATTATAACTGTTACTGGTAAGTTATACTAGTAACAATTATACTACTAGTATAATACACATTTAACTACTACGTTTTACTATTAACAGTTCTACCAGTAACTAGTATAACTGCCACTAGTAACAGTTCTATAACTTACTAGTAAGTTCTAGTAGTATAACTGTTCCTAGTTACGTTCTACTAGTAACAAGTGTATCACCTACCAGGAAGGCTCGGTCGGACCGCTGCTCCGTGTTAATAACTGGTCGATATACAGTTTATTGTTTTATAGCGTATTAGATAAGCACTACTTCGGAGGGTTGTAGTGGACCAGTATTACCGCTATACTACCGGGTTGTAGGATATATTATATGATCTCATCTTTCCTCTTCAGTGATCCTACTCTCCGCTTTCCACCGACGCCATCTTGCGTGATGTTGGAGGTGGACGCGTCAGAGTGATGTCACGGTGTGCGACGGCTTCCATGGCCGGAAGCGAAATGAAAAATGATAACATGGCGAATGTAAGAGACCTCTAGGGGCTGCAGTCGGATCGTCTTGTCTGCTTAGGAACGTTCCTAACTGACTCGGACCCTGATATTACTCGGAAGTGTCTCAGTGATGGTCATGCTTAGAGCTGAGCTCTCCTAATGTTAAGGAAAGGAGTTCAACTGCTTCCTTATCTCCTTTAGACTAAACTGGACCCTTCAGTGCTTCCTTTTCTCCTTTAGACTACACTGGACCCTTTAGTGTGTCCTCATCTCCTTTAGGCAACACTGGACCCTTCAGTGTAGCTTCTTTATCTCCTTTAGTGGACCAACCTTAACCAAAGCAAAGGAGGTAGTGACGCCCCACAATCTCATGCAACATTTTCAAAGACCACCATTCATCCATTCACCAAAACAAATGATCAACATGACCGACAGGGCCACTGGATATTATATGAATAATTCATATTAATATTGTCATCTTTTTGCCCCTCTCACCGCAGCCATTGAGCCACATTGCCTGTGGTGGTCAATGCCAGGCCATGGTGGAGGAGCTGGAGGAGCTGCCCCATGGTGGAGGAGCTGGAGGAGCTGCCGCATGGAGGAGGAGCTGGAGGAGCTAGCCCCATGGAGGAGGAGCTGGAGGAGCTAGCCCCATGGTGGAGGAGCTGGAGGAGCTGCCCCATGGTGGAGGAGCTGGAGGAGCTGCCCCATGGTGGAGGAGCTGCCCCCTGGTGGAGGAGCTGGAGGAGCTGCCCCCTCAGTCAATGTGTCTCAGTCAATGTGTGTCGGTGGTCAATGTGTCTCAGTCAATCTGTGTCAGTGGTCAATGTGTCTCAGTCAATCTGTGTCAGTGGTCAATGTGTGTCAGTGGTCAATGTGTCTCAGTCAATCTGTGTCAGTGGTCAATGTGTCTCAGTCAATCTGTGTCAGTGGTCAATGTGTCTCAGTCAATCTGTGTCAGTGGTCAATGTGTCTCAGTCAATCTGTGTCAGTTGTCAATGTGTCTCAGTCAATGTGTGTCAGTGGTCAATGTGTCTCAGTCAATGTGTGTCAGTGGTCAATGTGTCTCAGTCAATGTGTGTCAGTCCATCTGACAGACACTGAGCACAGTCAATCTGTCAGTGTCGATCTGTGTCAGTCAGTGTCTGTCAGCGTCAGTAATGAAGAGTGCACATCCACCCAACTCAGATAAGCCTCGTCCAACACTACTACTGGGTTAGCTTCAGGATTTAGCCTTTTATAATTCCATTTGTAAATTACAAAAATGTGTACAACAAAGACAGAAAAACAACTTTTCAATAATCCTGGAAGAATTTCGTAAAGACTTTCAGGAAAGTGTGTTTTAAAATTCGACTATCCAGAGAAGGAGGGATTAAAAACAAGATCAAAGTTTGTAATGAGTGAGGCCCTGGAGGATCCAACTCCTCAACCAGCACAACCCTGATAATGACGCTGCTTCTGAGATCCTAGTTGATTGGACGGTAGGCCTGCCAATCGGCCAGGCGCTGCCTCCTCACGCAGACAAAGACCCCGCCCAGCAGTAGGAGCAGCAGGGGGCTCCCAAGGCCCACGGCCATGATGGACAGAACCAGAGGAGAGAAGGAATCCACAGGAGGCTCCCCGATGCCAGCCAACAGACTCCTGAAACACATGACACTCCTTCAGGAACCCTTCACTCACACTGCTGGGATAGGAGATGAGAGCCCTCTTAGTGCGTCAAAGTAGTATCAACCCCAACGTTATCCAAGTGACACATAGCCTACCGTATTGTAAGTGTAGCTATTTCAAAAGTCATGATAAACTCACATTTTAGTTCATTAAGCTAAATGTAGTCCTACATTACCCATAGGCCATTGCAATTAATCGCTAGCGTTATCAAAGATGGCTGCCACCGATCCAGAAGGCGAGCCAGGGGACCCACCAGCTCAGGTACTTGGTGCTGTTGTAGGTGGGCTCCCCAGTCAGGCCGTAGCTGATATTGAGGCCGCTGGCCGGAACGTCCGGCCCATAGAAGGCCAGGGCCAGCCCTGAGGCCGACGCCCCCCTGACCGCCATGGGGCTGCTGTGGTGACAGGGCGTAGCGTCGGTGAAGACGGGGACGGGCCGCCGGTAGGCCACCGGCTTCCACTGGATGAAGCCCACCATCGCTGAGGACATGTTGGTGGAGGCTGCCACCCACTGGGACACCTAGGAGGGTACAGTCCTTATCACAGTGGGTATCACAGCCACATTCTGTCCTCCATCACAGCTACAGTGTGTCCTGTATCACAGCTAGTCTGTCCTGTATCACAGCCACATTCTGTCCTCCATCACAGCTACAGCGTGTCCTGTATCACAGCTAGTCTGTCCTGTATCACAGCCACATTCTGTCCTCCATCACAGCTACAGTGTGTCCTGTATCACAGCTAGTCTGTCCTGTATCACAGCCACATTCTGTCCTCCATCACAGCTACAGTGTGTCCTGTATCACAGCTAGTCTGTCCTGTATCACAGCCACATTCTGTCCTCCATCACAGCTACAGCGTGTCCTGTATCACAGCTAGTCTGTCCTGTATCACAGCCACATTCTGTCCTCCATCACAGCTACAGTGTGTCCTGTATCACAGCTAGTCTGTCCTGTATCACAGCCACATTCTGTCCTCCATCACAGCTACAGTGTGTCCTGTATCACAGCTAGTCTGTCCTGTATCACAGCCACATTCTGTCCTCCATCACAGCTACAGTGTGTCCTGTATCACAGCTAGTCTGTCCTGTATCACAGCCACATTCTGTCCTCCATCACAGCTACAGTGTGTCCTGTATCACAGCTAGTCTGTCCTGTATCACAGCCACATTCTGTCCTCCATCACAGCTACAGTGTGTCCTGTATCACAGCTAGTCTGTCCTGTATCACAGCCACATTCTGTCCTCCATCACAGCTACAGTGTGTCCTGTATCACAGCTAGTCTGTCCTGTATCACAGCTACAGTGTGTCCTCCATCACAGCTGGTCTGTCCTGTATCACAGCTGGTCTGTCCTGTATCACAGCCGGTCTGTCCTGTATCACAGCCGGTCTGTCCTGTATCACAGGTGGTCTGTCCTGTATCACAGCTGGTCTGTCCTGTATCACAGCTAGTCTGTCCTGTATCACAGCCGGTCTGTCCTGTATCACAGGTGGTCTGTCCTGTATCAAAGCTACAGTCTGTCCTGTATCACAGCTGGTCTGTCCTGTATCACAGCTAGTCTGTCCTGTATCACAGCTAGTCTGTCCTGTATCACAGCTGGTCTGTCCTGTATCACAGCTAGTCTGTCCTGTATCACAGCCGGTCTGTCCTGTATCACAGGTGGTCTGTCCTGTATCAAAGCTACAGTCTGTCCTGTATCACAGCTAGTCTGTCCAGTATCACAGCTGGTCTGTCCTGTATCAGAGCTACAGTCTGTCCTGTATCAGAGCTACAGTCTGTCCTGTATCAGAGCTGGTCTGTCCTGTACACAGCTACAGTTTGTCCAGTATCAGAGCTGGTCTGTCCTATATCAGAGCTGGTCTGTCCTGTATCAGAGCTACAGTCTGTCCTGCATCACAGCTGGTCTGTCCTGTATCACAGCTACAGCGTGTCCTGTATCAGAGCTGGTCTGTCCTATATCAGAGCTGGTCTGTCCTGTATCAGAGCTACAGTCTGTCCTGCATCACAGCTGGTCTGTCCTGTATCACAGCTACAGCGTGTCCTGTATCACAGCTGGTCTGTCCTGTATCAGAGCTACAGTGTGTCCTGTATCACAGCTAGTGTGTCCTGTATCACAGGTGTTTTGTCCTGTATCAGAGCTATAGTGTGTCCTGTATCACAGCTACAGTGTGTCCTGTATCACAGCTGGTCTGTCCTGTATCACAGCTACAGTCAGTACGTTTACATGCAGCAAGAAATTCGAATTTCTAATCGTATAAGACATCGTTCGGACTTTTTAAGTGCATGTAAACACCTTAATCCGACCTACTTCGGACCTACTTCGGACCTATTTCGGACATCTAAAATCGGATAACTACACCTGGATAATTCGATCATAGTCGGACTTTTAACGGCATGTATACTCAGCAATCGGATCTGAATCGGATTTTGCATTCTGCGCATACGCATCGCCATTCTGCACATGCGCAGCGCCACACAGCGTCCGGAGTCAGCCACGCTCCGGCTGTTCATCCGATTCCCTGAACGGCATGTATACTCGGACAAGTGATCCGGTCTTACGCATGTCATTATCTGATCCGATCAGAAATTCGAATTTCTTGCTGCATGTAAACGTACTGAGTGTGTCCTGTATCACAGCTGGTCTGTCCTGTATCACAGCTACAGTGTGTCCTGTATCACATCTACAGTGTGTCCAGTATCACAGCTACAGTGTGTCCTGTATCACAGCTACAGTGTGTCCTGTATCACAGCTACAGTGTGCCCTGTATCACATCTACAGTGTGTCCAGTATCACAGCTACAGTGTGTCCTGTATCACAGCTACAGTGTGTCCTGTATCACATCTACAGTGTGTCCTGTATCACATCTACAGTGTGTCCAGTATCACAGCTACAGTGTGTCCTGTATCACAGCTACAGTGTGCCCTGTAACAGTCTTACTGTGAATATGGACGGCGTGTACTCGTCATCGATGGACTGCTGGACCTCCACTCTGCTCAGGCCCGAGGGTCTGCCCAGGCTGTGGAGCTCCAGGAGGAAGCGGGAGCTGGCAGCTCGGGGGAGGACCCCCTGCAGCCACACTCTGACCTGGGAGGAGTTAGCAGTGTGGAGCAGACCGGGCCAGCCAGCCTCACGGCCCTCCCACTCAAACGCTGACAACTGGAGAGACAGAGAGGTCAAAGGTCGATAAGTTCAGACCCAGATTGATAATATAACAATATAAACCGTCATGATGGTCATTTATGATTCCATTACAATGAACTGACCCAGAGGCCAACTCCCTTACATGCCAACCACACCTGTAGAGGTCATGGTCCCTCCATACGGGATGTATTTACAGAGGTCAGAGTTCAGCACTAGGGGTCATGCTGCTCTTTATCATAATGACCCTGCCCCCTGGGGTGATGGGTTCTGGAAGGAAACATGCGCTACAGAGAGGTCCAGAAGGTTTCCATCTTGTGGCCTCCTCTGATCACCTCAGAGGTGCGCAGGAGTTGCCTGCAGTTCAGGGGAACACAGTGACCTGGAGGCACACTGGGGAACACAGTGACCTGGAGGCACACTGGGGAACACAGTGACCTGGAGGCACACTGGGGAACACAGTGACCTGGAGGCACACTGGGGAACACAGTGACCTGGAGGCACACTGGGGAACACAGTGACCTGGAGGCACACTGGGGAACACAGTGACCTGGAGGCACACTGGGGAACACAGTGACCTGGAGGCACACTGGGGAACACAGTGACCTGGAGGCACACTGGGGAACACAGTGACCTGGAGGCACACTGGGGAACACAGTGACCTGGAGGCACACTGGGGAACACAGTGACCTGGAGGCACACTGGGGAACACAGTGACCTGGAGGCACACTGGGGAACACAGTGACCCATAGAGGGGAGAATGATCCTGGGGAACACAGTGACCCATAGAGGGGAGAATGATCCTGGGGAACACAGTGACCCATAGAGGGGAGAATGATCCTGGGGAACACAGTGACCCATAGAGGGGAGAATGATCCTGGGGAACACAGTGACCCATAGAGGGGAGAATGATCCTGGGGAACACAGTGACCCATAGAGGGGAGAATGATCCTGGGGAACACAGTGACCCATAGAGGGGAGAATGATCCTGGGGAACACAGTGACCCATAGAGGGGAGAATGATCCTGGGGAACACAGTGACCCATAGAGGGGAGAATGATCCTGGGGAACACAGTGACCCATAGAGGGGAGAATGATCCTGGGGAACACAGTGACCCATAGAGGGGAGAATGATCCTGGGGAACACAGTGACCCATAGAGGGGAGAATGATCCTGGGGAACACAGTGACCCATAGAGGGGAGAATGATCCTGGGGAACACAGTGACCCATAGAGGGGAGAATGATCCTGGGGAACACAGTGACCCATAGAGGGGAGAATGATCCACAGCCCGTCAGCACCTGGAGGCAGAGGGAGCCGGTGCTGAAGGCGGGGGTGCTGTCGCCCCCACAGAGGCGGACGGTGTGTCTCTGGGGGTCCAGGGTGCTGTTGTCCAGGGGCTCCCACTGGAAGCTGCTCAGCTGGTATGGAGACAGGAAGCTAGAGATGGGCACTTTGTCTGGATCTGCCGTGTCGTTGAAGTCATCATATTCCCATAGCTAGAGAGCGAGAGAGAGAGAGTGGAAGATAGAGTGAGAGACAGATTAGCACTCTTGGCTATGCTGATCTGCGTTGCTGCTGGACCATCGACTGCTGGATGAGACAGAGAGAGGAGGAGGAGGAGGGAGAGACCAACAGATACACACACTCTGTTGGGACAAGTCAGAATTATGCAATTATGCAATTTCCCTCAGGGATCATTAAAGTATGTCTGTCTGTCTGTCTGTCTGTCTAATTAACCGCTCACCCTGACGAAGATCAGGGCGTGGCTGTGGAGGACGGAGTTCGCTGGCTCTACTCGCAGGCTGCCACTGGCATTACCAGCCAGGAACACTGTCCAGTCCACCTGAAGGAACATGGAGATAGTAAGGTTAGACAGTACAGAGACAGGTCATTAAGGAGCAGGTAGGGGTTAGACAGTACAGAGACAGGTCATTAAGGAGCAGGTAGGGGTTAGACAGTACAGAGACAGGTCATTAAGGAGCAGGTAGGGGTTAGACAGTACAGAGACAGGTCATTAAGGAGCAGGTAGGGGTTAGACAGTACAGAGACAGGTCATTAAGGAGCAGGTAGGGGTTAGACAGTAAAGAGACAGGTCATTAAGGAGCAGATAGGGGTTAGACAGTACAGAGACAGGTCATTAAGGAGCAGGTAGGGGTTAGACAGTACAGAGACAGGTCATTAAGGAGCAGGTAGGGGTTAGACAGTACAGAGACAGGTCATTAAGGAGCAGGTAGGGGTTAGACAGTACAGAGACAGGTCATTAAGGAGCAGGTAGGGGTTAGACAGTACAGAGACAGGTCACTAAGGAGCAGGTAGGGGTTAGACAGTACAGAGACAGGTCATTAAGGAGCAGGTAGGGGTTAGACAGTACAGAGACAGGTCATTAAGGAGCAGGTAGGGGTTAGACAGTACAGAGACAGGTCATTAAGGAGCAGGTAGGGGTTAGACAGTACAGAGACAGGTCATTAAGGAGCAGGTAGGGGTTAGACAGTACAGAGACAGGTCATTAAGGAGCAGGTAGGGGTTAGACAGTACAGAGACGGGTCATTAAGGAGCAGGTAGGGGTTAGACAGTACAGAGACGGGTCATTAAGGAGCAGGTAGGGGTTAGACAGTACAGAGACAGGTCATTAAGGAGCAGGTAGGGGTTAGACAGTACAGAGACAGGTCATTAAGGAGCAGGTAGGGGTTAGACAGTACAGGGACAGGTCATTAAGGAGCAGGTAGGGGTTAGACAGTACAGAGACAGGTCATTAAGGAGCAGGTAGGGGTTAGACAGTACAGAGACAGGTCATTAAGGAGCAGGTAGGGGTTAGACAGTACAGAGACAGGTCATTAAGGAGCAGGTAGGGGTTAGACAGTACAGAGACAGGTCATTAAGGAGCAGGTAGGGGTTAGACAGTACAGAGACAGGTCATTAAGGAGCAGGTAGGGGTTAGACAGTACAGAGACAGGTCATTAAGGAGCAGGTAGGGGTTAGACAGTACAGAGCCAGGTCACTGAGGAGCAGGTAGGGGTTAGACAGTACAGAGACAGGTCACTGAGGAGTAGGAGGAGGCGTTACCTGGATAGAGGAGGAGGTGCTGTTGGTGTGCACTATGAGGAGTGTTGGTGATCCATGGTTACACAACAGGAAGTGTAGCGTGTCGGCGTTGCCTAGCGACCGGATGTGTAGCAGGCTGACCCCAGGCTGGGGTGGGGTTGATGAGTTGAGGCCTGGGTTCAGCTCCATAGACAACTACACACACAGCTTTAATGACCTCTGCTGTCTCCAGCTATACCACCACAACAACACTATTCCAACTACACACACAGCTGTTTGTAGTGTTCAATTATGAGCAGTTTCTTTTACATTATTAGGCAATTATAAAGTACTGAAACACAACATACTAATATCATTATACTGTAGTGCATACAGTACAATAACATACTACTTTAGAAGTTGCAGAACAGAAACATTTCCGCATCCATATTTCAAATATATATCATATCTGAAATATGGACCACCTACCTGTCGTCTGTATGTGTCGTCGAAGACGAACGAGCCTGTGGAAAGCTTGACATCCAGAAGCAGAACTAGAAGGCTGAGACCCAGAGCTCTGTGGAGACCAGCGGCCATGTCTGTTCAAATGGAGCCGTGGTCACGTGTCTGCAGTCAGCTGACCCTCACTTCACTTCTGCTACTTAACCCCGCCCCTAGCATTATCACATTCTCACCCAAGAGTTGTAGTTCTTCTCAGTTTCAGGGTTTAAACAATGTCGCTGGACAAATTTGACATGTGTTGTTAGTTACTATCAGTGGCGTAGTCAGAAATGTTCAAATGCGTGGGCAAAGTCACGCATTTGATTGAACGTACGTTTGGTGAACGCAGTGCCATGTTTATTCCATCTCTCTGGGTGAACGTAAACGAAGGAAAGCCCTCTGATTGGACGGGCAAGACTGACAAATAGGCGGGCCTAGGCTCGCCCGTGGCTACGCCTCTGGTTATATCGCATATCGCATATATCGCATATATCCAGCATATCGCTGGTGACGTTCTGGTACTAATTAGCATATCGCTGGTGACGAGACGCTGGACTGATGTATAACATGAGTATAACATGAGTCCAGCGTCTCGTCACCAGCGATATGCTAATGAGTACCAGAACGTCCACGCCCTCTTTTAGGTGAAGGAAGTAGTCACTTTGCTACTACTGTTGACAGAAGAGTAGGCTACTTCCATGAGTAGGTACATCCCTCAAAGCTGCTGTATTGTATTTCGCAATGCTAACAACAAAAAAATAAGGATTTGCGATTTAGTATGTTGCCACAAAAAGAAAGGGAAGGGAAAAGAAGGGGTTTGTGGCTCCAGGCAATCGGAAGAGAGAATCCCGATGGGAGGCTGCGACCCGGCGTCTACATTTGTTTACGTCTGCGGCAAACACTTCGTTACAGATTAGTAGCTAAAGTCAGTCAGTCATGCTAGCTAAAATCAGTTGATGTCCGATGTTAAAGATGTCTAATCTAATAATGAAGGAATAAATGAAACTTTGTGAACTACTAGGAGCTGTGATTACATGTCATAGTTCAGCTCCGAGTTAGCCTGCAACACCTAGCACTCGTGCTATCATGTTTGCACCCTGCATGTAAAATGCGCCATAAAAATAAAAGTGACTTGACTTGAATGAAAATAGATTGTTTTGGTGCCCTCATCTTCATTCATGATTCATTCATTCATACATTCATTGCTTAGGTAGTTCCATATGTCCCCGTAGTCCACCTCTGGCCACTCGTTTGGGTTGTTCGCCCCGAGACCAGATTCCAGCGTGAAGGGACATACACAAGATACAAGATACAAGAAGGTTTATTGTCATCACATCGTAAGACATGACGAAATTACAGCAGCTACCACCATAATAGTGCATTCAAATTTTTGTTTTTAAAACAAAACAAAAAAATGGAGATGGCTAGAAAGGAGAAGTTAACTTAAGAGGCCATAAAAATAGTTATATGGCCCACACATACTGAAAACAATGTACACACATACGGAATGACGGTGATAATGATAATTAACGGAATGAAATGACATGAGGTTGTTGGAGTGAATATAGGGTAAAAAAGATAAAAATAGAAAAACAAAAACAAAAACAAAAGGGACCTGAGGATAAATATAAAGTGTATAAAGTGATGAATATAAAGTGATGAAATATAAAGTGATAAAATGACAATGAAATGACAATGAAAAGTGACAGTGCTTGCTATTTTGAGGGTAAGGTATGAAGGTGAGGTGCAGAGTTCAGTAACCTCGTGGCCCAGGGATAGAAGCTATTCTTCAGTCTGTTTGTTCTGGACCTGAGGGACCTGAGTCTCTGCCCTGATGGCAACAGATTGAACAGATGATGTCCGGGGTGTGAGGGGTCCTTTATTATTTTAGCGGCTCTGCTGATGCCGCGGGAGCTGGTAATGTTCTCCAGGGTGGGAAGAGGACAGCCGATGATTTTTTCTGCAGACCTGGTGACCCTCTGCAACGCTTTCCTGTCTGCAGCAGAGCAGGCAGTGAACCAGATGGTCGTGCAGTACAGCAGCACCGGCTCGATGGTGGCCCGGTAGAAGGACACCAGCAGTTTCTCTTCTAGTTGGTTCCTCCGCAGCACCCGGAGGAAGTGGAGTCTCTGCTGGGCCTTCTTGATGGCGGCCGTCGTATTGACCGACCAGGTCAGGTCCTCTGTGATGTAGGTCCCCAGGAATTTGAAGGAGGCCACTATCTCCACGCCTACACCGTTGATTAGCAGCGGTGCGTGGTCCCCTCTCTGCCTCCTGAAGTCAATTACCAGCTCTTTGGTCTTGTTGGTGTTCAGCAACAGGTTGTTCCTGTCGCACCACTCTGCCAGCTCCTGTACTTCCTCTCTGTAGGCTGTTTCATCGCCCCCCGTGATCAGGCCCACCAACGTGGTGTCGTCGGCGAACTTGATGATGGAGTTCGAGGGGTGAGTGGGGGAACAGTCGTACGTGTAGAGAGTATACAGGAGGGGGCTCAGTACACATCCCTGGGGGGAACCGGTGCTGAGAGACAGGGCGGAGGAGCAGAGCGAACCCAGCTTCACAACCTGTGGCCGGTTGGTGAGGAAGTCCTTAATCCATGAGCACATGGAAGGCGGAAAATCCAGGGCTGCCAGTTTCGTGGCCAGGATGTCAGGGCTGATGGTGTTGAACGCCGAACTGTAGTCGACGAACAGCATCCTGACATATGTTCCAGGCACGTCCAGGTGTTGGAGAGCTGTATGGAGGGCGGTGGCAATGGCATCCTCCGTGGACCGGTTCTTTTTATAAGCAAACTGATGAGGGTCGATGTTATGGGGGAGGTGGGCTTTCAGGTGGTGGAGAACAAGCCTTTCAAAGCACTTCATGACTACAGAAGTCAGTGCAACTGGTCTGTAGTCGTTGAGGTCTGTGATGGCTGTTTTCTTCGCCACCGGGATGATGGTGGCTGCTTTCAGGCAGGACGGGACTACTGCCTGACGTAGGGATGAGTTGAATATCCCAGTCAGGACACCAGCCAGTTGGTCAGCACAGGCCCGGAGCACTTTACCCAGGACACCATCCGGACCGGCAGCTTTCCTGGGGTTTATGGATTTGAGTGCCCGCCTCACCTGATGCTCTTGGAGAGTGAGAGTTGCGGGGCTGTGTGATTGGTAGGGCACCGGGGATGTGGATGTGGTTGGTCTGGTAGCCTCAAAGCGGGCGAAGAAGTGGTTCAACTCCTCCACCAGTGAGGCCTCGGTGTTAATGGCAGCAGACACCTTCCCCTTGTAGTTGGTGATGTGCTGGATGCCTTGCCAGACCCTCCGGGAGTCGTTGTCCTCCAGGTACGACTCCACTCTCCTTCTGTACTCCGTTTTTGCGGCTTTGATACCGCGCCTGAGGTCCGATCTGGCTGTACTGTACAGAGTACTGTTACCTGAGTGGAAGGCGGAGTTGCGAGCCCTCAGGAGTGACGTTACAACTGCATTCATCCAGGGTTTTTTATTAGGAAACACCCGGATTCGCCTCACCACAGTAACAGTGTCTGTGCAGTGTTTGATGTAGGACAGCACCGCATCAGTGCGTTCGTGTATATCCAGGTGATCGAATATTGACCAATCTGTGCTCTGGAAACAGTCTTGCAGCTGGATGAGTGCGCCCTCTGGCCATGTTGTGATTCTCTTTGTCTCAGGCTTGTTTTTCCTCCTGAGTGTAGTGAAAGACGGAGCAAGGAACAAAGAGAGGTGATCTGAGGTGTCCAGGTGGGGGAAGGGGACAGCCTTGTATGCCTGCTTCAGGTTGGAGTAGACATGGTCCAAAGTATTGTCCCCCCTTGTAGGACATTGTACATATTGCACAAATCTTGGAAGGACAGATTTGAGGCATGCTTTATTGAAATCCCCAGCTACAATAAAAAGACCTTCTGGGTGGGCTATCATGTGTTTGTTGATGGTGTCATACAGCAGCGACAGGGCTACGCTTACGTTAGCATCTGGTGGAATGTATACTGCTGTAATCACCACCACAGTGATTTCTCTGGGCAGATAAAACGGTCTACACACGATGGAGATGGCTTCAATGTTCGGGCAGCAGTGGGTGAAACTGATTCTGCTGTTTGAGCACCATTTATTGTGTGTATAGACACACAGACCCCCACCTCTGCTTTTACCGGAGTCTGTGTTGCGGTCGTAGCGGTGCAGGCTGCGGGTTGTTAGCTGGACGGCCGCGTCGGGGATGAGCGGGTGAAGCCAGGATTCCGTTATGATAATGATGCAACAGTCCCGAATCATATTATTATAATCCAGCAGTAGTTCCAGTTCGTCTGTCTTATGTACGATGGATCTGGCGTTGGTCAGGAAGATGCTTGGGACCGGCGGTGTGTGTGGATATTGTGCTAGCCTCGCTAGTAGGCCCGCTCTACATCCTCGTTTTTGCTTGCGGTGTCTCCGCCTGCGGCGTCGTTTGGGGGCGACAACAATCCAGGGGGATCCCGGAGCTCTGGCGATATCTTCGGGGATATTGTGGGTCCGATGAAACTCAGTCGTGAGTTCCGATCGGCACGTAATTCCTAAAGTCCGTAGTTCCGATTGGGTGTAGGATCGTTTAATACCATCCGCGTACACACATTCACACAGAAACATACACACGAAACACAGTAGAATGCACTGAAACAGGGAGCTAGAAGCCGCTGCGTCCGTGCGCGCCGCCATCTTAACACTCAGGACATCCGACATTGTCGATTAATTTAAGTTTTTCTAAAGAGCGAAACCGGTCAGGACTTGGAAGAGAGTTGGTATAACTGGTCTGCTGGCTGGCCATAGCATTAGATCGGTATAAATGGCTATATATAATACTTGGGTAAAGTTCAGAAATGTGATGCACTGAAATTCTCGTAGACCCCCATTCAAATATTTTCGGGTCCTAAAAATGCCCGGATGTGTCAAAAAAGTGGGCGGTACCCGGATTGTTGGACTCATGTGAGGGTTAACTGTGACTACTAATACTACTGGTAGCACTAGTACATAGCTACCAATACTACTGTTAGTAACACCAGTACATAGGTACTAATACTACTGGTAGCCCTAGTACATAGGTAGTGTTGGGAACATTACTTAAAAAAAAGTAATTAGTTATAGTTGCTCACTACTTGTTCCCAAAACTGAGTTAATAACTTAATTACTCTATAATAAAACTAACTAGTTACCAGGGAAAGTAACTATTTGCATTACTGTAAAAAAAGTTGCTATATGTCAAAGAATTTTGATTTTTCTGAGGAGTTTGCTCAGAAGTACATAATGTGCACATTACATGCACGTTCTTGCCTTTGACCTCAATGACTTTGAAGTAGTGCTTATATCTCCATCTTGAAAATGACAACTTTTCATCGCATTGCTCCGGACTCGCCATTTCTGCTGCTTCATCGAATCTGTTTGATGTTTGTGTGTGTGTGGAGCGTGTGTGCTCTGGCTTGTGTGTAAAAACACCGGCTCCGATTGGCTACCATGAAACATGACTCTGCCTTAGCCAATCATAATCGCTTATCTCGTTGTTAACCCACCCGCTCTCCCCACTACCAGTTTGTGTGAATTCATAGTAACGCACCACAGTTAACGCTCAGTTACGGTAACGGCGTTGTAAGGACGGAAACAATAATAAGTTAAATTACCCCGTTAGTGAAAAAATAATGGCGTCCAAACACTGCATATGTACCAATACTACTGGTAGTAACACTAGTATAGTCATCTACGTTAAATGCTGTATTACTCTGGGCAACATCAGAAAGAGTAATCAAAGAACTAAGGAAAAATATTTCACACATTGAAGCCAGCCAGTATTACAGTCCATTTGGCCTTTCTGTCCAACATGTCTCATATGCACCAGCTCTTCCTGCAGAGCTGATTGAGCCTGTGGCATACAGGGATGATAGACAACAGCTGGAGGAACTCATCTTTAATACAAACAGAAACATGTGACAGCACTGAGCGGCCTGGATGACCTCCAGCACACACACACCAACTAGGACTTCTTCTGGAATGCAAACACCAGGTATATACCTGGAGACAGAGAGAGAGACACAGAGAGAGAGAGACAGAGAGAGACAGAGAGAGACATAGAGAGAGACAGAGACAGAGAGAGAGAGAGAGAGGGAGAGAGACAGAGAGAGGAGAGAGAGACACAGAGAGGAGAGAGAGAGAGGAGAGAGAGACAGAGAGAGGAGAGAGGAGAGAGGAGAGAGGAGAGAGAGAGAGAGAGAGAGAGAGAGAGGATTAGTCAACAAGGCACAAAAAGTCATGAAAAAGTGATGAAAAGAACAAAGAGGTAGTAAAGTGGCAGAAAAGGAGGTGGAGGAGAGATAGAGGAGGAGTCTTACTTGCTGCCTCCCATTCCGAGCGGCTGAGTGTTCCCTGTAAAGCAGACAGAAACCATCAAGACTAGTACAAACCAGCCTACACCACTTTACACCAGTACAAACCTGATTAAACCAGCCTAAACCAGTAGAACCCAGACTACACCAGCCTACACCAGTAGAACCTAGAATAAATCAGCCTACACCAGAAGAACCCAGAGTAAACCAGCCTACACCAGTAGAACCCATCTTGAACCAGCCTACACCAGTAGAACCCATCTTGAACCAGACTACAATAGTTCAAAGCTGAAGGTACCAGGGGCCGCTTGGTGGCATCTCTCCTCTGGTGCTCCTCTGCATGTGCGTACTGCTGGTCGTGCACCTCCCTGCTCTTCTCCTCTCCTGGAAACCTCTACACAGAGAGACGGGAAAATATGAGACCTCAGTAATTCTTCTTCTAATTCTTCTTTATAGGAGGGAAAATGCACAAGACTGTTGGGGTCAGGGCTGAGCAGGGCTAGGGTCAGGGTGTACGGTCAGGGGTCAGGGCTGAGCAGGGCTAGGGTCAGGGGTCACGGCTGAGCAGGGCTAGGGTCAGGGTGTACGGTCAGGGGTCAGGGCTGAGCAGGGCTAGGGTCAGGGTGTACGGTCAGGGGTCAGCAGGGCTAGGGTCCGGGTGTACGGTCAGGGGTCAGGGGTCAGCAGGGCTAGGGTCCGGGTGTACGGTCAGGGGTCAGGGCTGAGCAGGGCTAGGGTCAGGGTGTACGGTCAGGGGTCAGGGCTGAGCAGGGCTAGGGTCAGGGTGTACGGTCAGGGGTCAGGGCTGAGCAGGGCTAGGGTCAGGGTGTACGGTCAGGGGTCAGGGCTGAGCAGGGCGTACGGTCAGGGGTCAGCAGGGCTAGGGTTCGGGTGTACGGTCAGGGGTCAGGGGTCAGCAGGGCTAGGGTCAGGGTGTACGGTCAGGGGTCAGGGCTGAGCAGGGCTAGGGTCAGGAGTCAGGGCTGAGCAGGGCTAGGGTCAGGGTGTACGGTCAGGGGTCAGGGGTCAGGGCTGAGCAGGGCTAGGGTCAGGGATCGGGTGTACAGTCAGGGGTCAGCAGGGCTAGGGTCAGGGGTGGCTGTAGGGTCAGAGGTCAGCAGGGCTAGGGTCAGGGGTGGCTGTAGGGTCAGGGGTAACAGTCAGGTACCTCTAAAGCCATCATCCTCATGAGCAGATTGCGATGTTCTTCATTCTTCACTCGCTCCTCAAAGAACTCTGAGAACCTCTTGACGAACACTAGCTGCATCTCGTAGCGCTTGGCCATCCTGGAACAAAGAACCACGCTATGCTGAGCTCAGGACCCCACCACTCTGTTCCACATGTTCTAATGAGTATATTACTATGCTGTTCCACATGTTCTAATGAGTATAATACCACTCCGTTCCAAATGTTCTAATAAGTATAATACTATGCTGTTCCACATGTTCTAGTGAGTATAATCCTATGCTGTTCCCCATGTTCTAATGAGTATAATACTATGCTGTTCCACATGTTCTAATTAGTATAATACCACTCTGTTCCACATGTTCTAATGAGTATAATACTATGCTGTTCCACATGTTCTAATAAGCACAATCCTATGCTGTTCCACATGTTCTAATGAGTATAATACCACTCTGTTCCACATGTTCTAATGAGTATAATACTATGCTGTTCCACATGTTCTAATAAGTATAATACCACTCCGTTCCACATGTTCTAATAAGTTTAATACTAGGCTGGTCCACATGTTCTAATGAGTATAATACCACTCTGTTCCACATGTTCTAATGAGTATAATACTATGCTGTTCCACATGTTCTAGTGAGTATAATCCTATGCTCTCAGCTACTAGTCCTGTCAATCAATAATGTACATTTTTCACAATAGTTTGTGTAGACAAACACAAGGCCAGCCGACGGCCTGTGTGAGGCTGGATGTTAGGGTTCCTAAGGAGGAGGCTAACGGAGACAGGAAGTTAGGGTTCCTAAGGAGGAGGCTAACGGAGACAGGATGTTAGGGTTCCTAAGGAGGAGGCTAACGGAGACAGGAAGTTAGGGTTCCTAAGGAGGAGGCTAACGGAGACAGGATGTTAGGGTTCCTAAGGAGGAGGCTAACGGAGACAGGATGTTAGGGTTCCTAAGGAGGAGGCTAACGGAGACAGGAAGTTAGGGTTCCTAAGGAGGAGGCTAACGGAGACAGGATGTTAGGGTTCCTAAGGAGGAGGCTAACGGAGACAGGATGTTAGGGTTCCTAAGGAGGAGGCTAACGGAGACAGGATGTTAGGGTTCCTAAGGAGGAGGCTAACGGAGACAGGAAGGTAGGGTTCCTAAGGAGGAGGCTAACGGAGACAGGAAGTTAGGGTTCCTAAGGAGGAGGCTAACGGAGACAGGATGTTAGGGTTCCTAAGGAGGAGGCTAACGGAGACAGGAAGTTAGGGTTCCTAAGGAGGAGGCTAACGGAGACAGGAAGTTAGGGTTCCTAAGGAGGAGGCTAACGGAGACAGGATGTTAGGGTTCCTAAGGAGGAGGCTAACGGAGACAGGATGTTAGGGTTCCTAAGGAGGAGGCTAACGGAGACAGGATGTTAGGGTTCCTAAGGAGGAGGCTAACGGAGACAGGATGTTAGGGTTCCTAAGGAGGAGGCTAACGGAGACAGGATGTTAGGGTTCCTAAGGAGGAGGCTAACGGAGACAGGAAGTTAGGGTTCCTAAGGAGGAGGCTAACGGAGACAGGATGTTAGGGTTCCTAAGGAGGAGGCTAACGGAGACAGGAAGTTAGGGTTCCTAAGGAGGAGGCTAACGGAGACAGGATGTTAGGGTTCCTAAGGAGGAGGCTAACGGAGACAGGAAGTTAGGGTTCCTAAGGAGGAGGCTAACGGAGACAGGATGTTAGGGTTCCTAAGGAGGAGGCTAACGGAGACAGGATGTTAGGGTTCCTAAGGAGGAGGCTAACGGAGACAGGATGTTAGGGTTCCTAAGGAGGAGGCTAACGGAGACAGGATGTTAGGGTTCCTAAGGAGGAGGCTAACGGAGACAGGAAGTTAGGGTTCCTAAGGAGGAGGCTAACGGAGACAGGATGTTAGGGTTCCTAAGGAGGAGGCTAACGGAGACAGGATGTTAGGGTTCCTGCCCTTAGCTCAGCACCATGTCGTTCCTTAACTCTCATCTAAAGTCCTGACCTGTTGGGGTCTCGCCCCCCACCCACATCCACATCTGGGCCACTGTAGGAAACAGCATCCAATCAGACCATACTTACTCTTCCAGGAGGGGGAAGTACACCAGGAACTCTGGCACGTTGACCACCCCTTCCAGACTGAAGTGGTACTGGCAGCCGAACAGGGGATACGCCCCCTTCTGCTCAAAGTTTACTTGGTAGACCTCGTTCCCAAACCTCAGGGACTCAGATGCCTCCACCCGTTTACTGGGGAGAGACAGTACATCATGAACCTCCACCCGTTTACTGGGGAGAGACAGTACATCATGACCCTCCACCCGTTTACTGGGGAGAGACAGTACATCATGAACCTCCACCCATTCACTGGAGAGAGACAGTACATCATGACCCTCCACCCGTTTACTGGGGAGAGACAGTACATCATGACCCTCCACCCGTTTACTGGGGAGAGACAGTACATCATGACCCTCCACCCGTTTACTGGGGAGAGACAGTACATCATGACCCTCCACCCATTCACTGGAGAGAGACAGTACATCATGACCCTCCACCCGTTTACTGGGGAGAGACAGTACATCATGACCCTCCACCCGTTTACTGGGGAGACAGTACATCATGACCCTCCACCCGTTTACTGGGGAGAGACAGTACATCATGACCCTCCACCCGTTCACTGGGGAGAGACAGTACATCATGACCCTCCACCCGTTCACTGGGGAGAGACAGTACATCATGACCCTCCACCCGTTTACTGGGGAGAGACAGTACATCATGACCCTCCACCCGTTTACTGGGGAGAGACAGTACATCATGACCCTCCACCCGTTTACTGGGGAGAGACAGTACATCATGACCCTCCACCCGTTTACTTGGGAGAGACAGTACATCATGACCCTCCACCCGTTTACTGGGGAGAGACAGTACATCATGACCCTCCACCCGTTCACTGGGGAGAGACAGTACATCATGACCCTCCACCCGTTCACTGGAAGGTGTCTGGTTAGCTGGTTATTGGTTAGTTAATGTCTTACACTAGTTCATATGCATCAGGCGTGGTTCCTATGAAGAAGCCTCCAGGCTTCAGGTTCTCACAGGCGTTCTTCAGCATGGTCTCCGCTTGGCTCTGGCTCTCAAACGAGTAGTGGAGGACAAACTGACAGCTGCACACATCAAACTGGGCCTCTGGCTCCTGCAGGCGCTCCGACAGCAGCTCCTGAGAGGTCAGAGAGGTAGGAGTTCACCCACCGGGACCTGGAGTCGGACCAGGTCCACCAAACTCCTAATCCCAGCCCTAAAACCTCTAGCATGAGGCTAGCATTAAGACCAGCATTCAGGTTAGCATTAAGGTGAGCATTAAGGCTAGCATTCAGGTTAGCATTAAGGTGAGCATTAAGGCTATCATTCAGGCTTACATTCAGGTTAGCATTAAGGTGAGCATTAAGGCTAGCATTCAGGCTTACATTCAGGTGAGCATTAAGGCTAGCATTCAGGTTAGCATTAAGGTGAGCATTAAGGCTAGCATTCAGGCTTACATTCAGGTGAGCATTAAGGCTAGCATTAAGGTGAGAATTAAGCTAAAATGAAGGCACCTTGCTGCAGTCTGCAGTGATGAATTGAGCGCTGAACACCGGGTCACTGCGATGAGCCCTCCTGCTCATGTCCTCGTAGCGACTGCGGCACTGATCCACCGATACGGAGGCAATATCTGGCAACGCAGGCACAGCAACACTAGCAATATCTGGCAACATGACCGCACCATAGGCAATGACAGGTGACCTACAACAGTTGACCTTCGACAAGTAACCCACGAGGTGACCTACGGTAGGCCACCCATGAAGACAGGTGGTATTAGTCTTACCCGCACAGACCAGGTGGTTGATGCGTCCTTTCTTCCACTTGAGAAGGTCCCCTCCCTTGCCACATCCCAGATCCAACACTCTGATGTCTCTGCTGCTGCTCCTCACCTGCTGAACCATCTCCCCTGACACAGTGTTCTCCAGAGTTACATCAACATCAGGAGGCTCTGACCCATCCTGGGACTACGTCTGATAGTGGCCTGAAGGGGACTGCCATGTGCCTCAAACATGTGCCTCCTGGTGAGTCCATGCATACCTATGATGCTAAACCCATGTTGTCACCCAAATGCTCCAACATGGCGAAACCAAAGCTGCTATGATACAAAAGTATTGATGTTGGCGAGCATCTCATTATCATTTATATAATTTTATATATAAATATATATACAGTTTATATGTGTTTTGTTGGAAATCTTCAATGCGGTACCTGAGGACATTGTTAGTAGACCGTACCTATGAGGACATCATCAGTACAGACACTAACCTATAAGGACATCATCAGTAAGGACAGTACCTATGAGGACATCATCAGTACAGACAGTACCTATGAGGACATCATCAGTACAGACTACCTATGAGGACATCATCAGTACAGACACTACCTATGAGGACATCATCAGTACAGACACTACCTATGAGGACATCATCAGTACAGACACTACCTATGAGGACATCATCAGTACAGACAGTACCTATGAGGACATCATCAGTACAGACACTACCTATGAGGACATCATCAGTACAGACAGTACCTATGAGGACATCATCAGTACAGACACTACCTATGAGGACATCATCAGTACAGACACTACCTATGAGGACATCATCAGTACAGACAGTACCTATGAGGACATCATCAGTACAGACAGTACCTATGAGGACATCATCAGTACAGACACTACCTATGAGGACATCATCAGTACAGACACTACCTATGAGGACATCATCAGTACAGACAGTACCTATGAGGACATCATCAGTACAGACACTACCTATGAGGACATCATCAGTACAGACACTACCTATGAGGACATCATCAGTACAGACAGTACCTATGAGGACATCATCAGTACAGACAGTACCTATGAGGACATCATCAGTACAGACACTACCTATGAGGACATCATCAGTACAGACACTACCTATGAGGACATCATCAGTACAGACAGTACCTATGAGGACATCATCAGTACAGACAGTACCTATGAGGACATCATCAGTACAGACACTACCTATGAGGACATCATCAGTACAGACACTACCTATGAGGACATCATCAGTACAGACACTACCTATGAGGACATCATCAGTACAGACACTACCTATGAGGACATCATCAGTACAGACACTACCTATGAGGACATCATTAGTACAGACACTACCTATGAGGACGCTCTTCAGCCAGTTGTTGAAGTTTCTCATGTAGTAGATTCTGCTCTGGCTGCGAGCTGCCAGGCCGGTCTCCTGGAGACTGTTGTAGTAGCTGGCGACCTTCACACTGTGGCCTGGCTGAGACACACACACACACACACACACACACACACACACACACACACACACACACACACACACACACACACACACACACACACACACACACACACACACACACACACACACACACACACACACACACACACACACACTTTACATAGAATATATAAATATATAATATATAATATAACCCTAACTCTACTAGACGTAGAGTGTTAGGTTTATATTATATATAATATATAATATAAACTCTACGTCTAGTAGAGTTTCTGTCTCTTCTTTCTTTTTTCCCTGGACATGGTTTCCCCAGGTTTGATGACCCCAAATTAAAAAAAATTTCAGACCTTTTTAAGACCACTTCAATGAAAATTAAGACCTACATTGCACCCATTATGTGGTCGTAAAACACCAGTGCATATGTTTTTATGTTTTGTTTGGAGTCCGGGAACATAGCCTTAAAGAGTTCGCTTATGCCTTCATTCGAACTGCAAGAGTGGTGGTCACTAATTATTTTTAAAATCCATAGCACCTCTGCCCGAAGTGTCGGGGCAGGTTATAATAGTTTTTGATTTTTAATTTTAGTTTAGTATTATTTCGTTTGGACTGTTTTCCCTCTAATTCAGTTAGTTTTAATTAGTTTTTAGTTTGGGTTTATATTTTCAAAAATGCTTAGTTTTAGTTTAGTTTTTTTTAGTTTTAGTTTTTTCATACTTTGGGTTTTTTGTCAGGTGCAGGATTCAAAAAGGTCAGAGTGAGTATTGTATAATAAAATCCAACAAAAGATATGTTTAAAAAATTAGGGAGTTAATGAGGGAGTTAATAATGACTGACTTTTTATTTTGGGTGAACTATTCCTTTAACAGCCATGGCGCTGCCTGGTGAAGTCGCGGACGCGACACAACGTGAGGCGCAGTAAGGTGCTGCTGCTGCTGCTGCCAGCTGGCGTAAAACAGCCAGAGCGGAATAAATCGATCATATGAATCCAACCAATTGAGGCTTACAGTTAAATTGACAGAGACGAAAACGAAGGGAATTATATTGATAATTTCAGTTCATTTTCTAAACATACAATACAGTTAGTTAGTTTAGTTTTTTTTCATTTTTTTTCTTTGTTTTTTTCTTTTTATTTAGTTTTTATTTATTTCAGTTAATAAAATTGTTTTTTCAATTGTAGTTTTCGTTATTTCGTTCGTTTTCGTTAACCGACATGTATCATGCCACTGCTCGGCCATTGTGCTGTTGCTGTTGATGAAGTCTGGCTTGGTCGTTGCTGGTGACTTTCGACAGTGGTCGAGTTGCTAGCGCTAGTGCTAATTAAGGCTACAGGTGCATTCAGGGGTTGTGCCGCGGTGCAGAACTGAGCGATGGGCGGCTGGCTGTGAAGGGCGGATGCCTTGTGTTTTGCGCTCTTCATATGAGACTCCAAAGCGAGATAACCTAAAGTAGTCAGTTTGAAAGTCTTCCGACACGTACAGCATCGTGCTTCGAGGTCGCTTCCCGGCACCTGCCTCACCCAATCACTGTACCTAGCATCTGATAGCCACTGCACATTAAACCGACACTTCCCCATGTCTCCTCTCGACTGACTGTTCGTTGAGATTGCCAGCGTGAAAACCCAAAGTATTGTTTGCGCATACTACAAGAAATGAGACGTTCTCTGATGTTACGCAAAACCCCTGTTGTATAGAATTTTGACGTTGTTGTAGGCTATTCCCCCCACTTTCACCTTATGTTACAGTCCGGTTGACTATGAAAAAATATCCTAGTAGGAAAATTAAGACCTTCTTTAAAAAATTAAGACTTGGGTAACGAAATTTAAGACTTTTTAAGGCCTTAATTTAGGAACATGACATTTAAGACATTTCTAAGACCCGCGGCTACCCTGCTGGAGTAATGTAACTTCAGGGATCATTAAAGTATGTCTGTCGGTCTGTCTGTCTGTCTGTCTGTCAACACTGACAGACAAACAGGAGATGCTCACCTTGTGGCTTTTGGAAGGCCGTTCATCCTCTTCCTCCACCCTCTTCCTGGTCTCCTTGAAATGTGGAGCTCCTGTTTCAGAGCCTCTCCCCTTCACCTCCTCCCTCTCTGCATCCTCGAGCCCAGCCAGACATTCCATGACCCTGGCTTTGGAGGGAGGTCAAAAGGACAGGTGGGTCAAAGGTCAAATATGCAGGTCATGTACAATCATGTCATCGTAAAAGTTGCATTTGCAGTTGCAAGCAGAAATCACAATAAGGCTGATATGACTTGTCCAGGAATACTGGACACATTTATAAGCACAGCTTCAACAAGATCACCATGGCAACTGCAGCACAGAGCACTACACTGCACATTCCAACCCTACCTGCTCCTTAATGAGCTTTCTCTGTACTGTTTAACCTCTACCTGCTCCTTAATGACCTTTCTCTGTACTGTCTAACCCCTACCTGCTCCTTAATTACCTGTCTCTGTACTGTTTAACCTCTACCTGCTCCTTAATGACCTGTCTCTGTACTGTCTAACCCCTACCTGCTCCTTAATGACCTTTCTCTGTACTGTCTAACCCCTACCTGCTCCTTAATGACCTGTCTCTGTACTGTTTAACCTCTACCTGCTCCTTAATGACCTGTCTCTGTACTGTCTAACCCCTACCTGCTCCTTAATGACCTGTCTCTGTACTGTTTAACCTCTACCTGCTCCTTAATGACCTGTCTCTGTACTGTTTAACCTCTACCTGCTCCTTAATGACCTGTCTCTGTACTGTCTAACCCCTACCTGCTCCTTAATGACCTGTCTCTGTACTGTCTAAGCCCTCCCTGGCCCTTAATGACCCGTCTCTGTACTGTCTAACCTCTACCTGCTCCTTAATGACCCATCTCTGTACTGTCTAACCCCTACCTGCTCCTTAATGACCTGTCTCTGTACTGTCTAACCCCTACCTGCTCCTTAATGACCTGTATGTCTAAGCCCTACCTGCTCCTTAATTACCTGTATGTCTAACCCCTACCTGCTCCTCAATTACCTGTCTCTGTACTGTCTAACCCCTACCTGCTCCTAAATGACCTGTCTCTGTACTGTCTAACGCCTACCTGCTCCATAATGACCCGTCTCTGTACTGTCTAACCCCTACCTGCTCCTTAATGACCTGTCTCTGTACTGTCTAACCTCTACCTGCTCCTTAATGACCCACTGTCTAACCCCTATCTGTTGCTCAATGATATGTCTCTGTAATGACTAATCTATACCCGCTATATAGCATTAGCTCGGTCTAGATAGCATCTTGAATATATGTTAGCTTTAGCTTGGTCTAGTTAGCATTAGCTCCGTCTAGATAGCATCTTAAATACATGTTAGCATTAGCTCGCTCTAGCTAACATCTTGAATACATGTTAGCTTTAGCTCGGTCTAGATAGCATCTTGAAATCATGTTAGCATGCTAATAAGTCACGCTACTATACTATATGTACTGAATCTCAGGCAGTAGAAGTAAATACTCCGGTTATTCCTCCCTAAAGTTAGTTCTAAGAGATCTAACTAATATTAGCTCTATTCTGACTCCGTAGAGCATCAACACACCTGGTCCCTCAGGACGTGTGTGAGCTAAGCTAACAGGGTGGCGAGGAGGAGCGTGGTTAGTTCGGATGAAGAGCGGAGCCTCCGGGAGGTCCAGACATGAGGAGCAGACACAACATCAGATAGAAGTGAATATAGGACAACAAACCTTCTCTTCGACTCAAGTACTGTGCTCAGTAGGTTGCCAGGTCGGGGATCCCGGGGTTGACCCCTATTTCACAGAATGCAAAGAAGCTGAAGAGACTAAAGGGTCACAGTTTAGGTTTGGTTTATACAATATCAACAGAAGTCATGGTGAATATAGACACTGCTTCTCTCTGCTGGTGAATATCGACACTGTTTCTCCCCGCTCGTGAATACAGACACGGCTGTTCTCAGCTGGTGATTATAGACGCTACTGCCCTCTGCTGGTAAATACCTACAGACACTACTGACTTGTATAGACACTACACACTACTGACTGTTCTCTGCTGGTATACAGACACTACTGACTTGTATAGACACTACATACAGACACTACTGACTGTTCTCTGCTGGTGTACAGACACTACTGACATGTATAGACACTACATACAGACACTACTGACTGTTCTCTGCTGGTATACAGACACTACTGACATGTATAGACACTACATACAGACACTACTGACATGTATAGACACCGCTGTTCTCTGCTGGTGAATATACACACTGCTGATTTATATAGACACTGCTGGTAAATATAGACACTGCTGTTCTCTGCTGGTGAATATAGACAATACTGATTTATATAGACACTGCTGGTAAACATGGGCACAGCTGCCCTCTGCTGGTGAATATAGACACTGCCGCTCTCAGCTTCTGAATAATATACAGTGGTTTATAAGTAGGGCATTGTGTACTATAGAATTGTGTAGTGCAACATTGAATTTGACTTGACTACCAGGACGTGCTTTTGTACATTGTTCCTGTTCCACAGACGAGTGGTTGCCTTGGTGGCTGGTAAAGGTTCTACCCTTACCCAAGTAAGCCTAAACAAGAAAGAGAAAAATACACCAAGAAGCCATTTTTAGACCTTTTAGTTGATGTAATGTTCTGAAACCCAACCTAGCCAAAGTTAGATTGGGTGTTTTGTATACTTCATATCACTAGAAGATAACTTTCATATGAAAGCCCCCTCTGGTATGTGTATGCAGCGGTCACCACTATCAGCTTACATTTAATCAAACCCGGGGAAATAAAAGGCTTTGTTAAAGTCTGGGGCATGAGACGGAGATGGAAGCTTGTGATAAACTGTTCTAAACCAAGAGAGCAAGGCCGCGTTTGAAGCTTCTGCTGACATGACCCTGCAGCTCCATCCAGCTCCAGCATATCACCAGAGTGCAGGTCATTTTCTATTGACGACAACGTGGACCATGTATTCATATACTTGTTATTCAAGTTAAAGACAGATTTATGCAATGTCTGTCTGTCTGTCTGTCTGTCTGTCTGACATATGTTGACCTCCTTCCCTGGGGCTATGGAGAGGTCTGCTCCAACTCCAGAGCTCTGGCTTGTCCCAGTGACTTCAGGACATCCAACACTGCTCCATCCTTGGTTGGGTTTAAACGATAAAAAAGAGTTTGTTAATGTTTGATCACATAATGTGGTGTGATCGAACATCGTATTGCCTATATTCCATTCCAGTGACGTTAGCCAACTGTTGTTCCGCATGTTTCCAAAGAATCAATTGCTGATGTTTTCGAATTCCAAAATGAGTGAGAAGGCCAGAGGCCTGTCTG
>JAXIVH010000042.1:1165988-1173488 GCA_036785325.1 Urophycis tenuis
TCAGGTACACACCAGGTATATTCAGGTACACACCAGGTCCATCCAGGTACACACCAGGTATATTCAGGTACACACCAGGTCCATCCAGGTACACACCAGGTATATTCAGGTACACACCAGGTATATTTAGGTACACACCAGGTATATTCAGGTACACACCAGGTCCATCCAGGTACACACCAGGTATATTCAGGTACACACCAGGTATATTCAGGTACACACCAGGTCCATCCAGGTACACACCAGGTATATTCAGGTACACACCAGGTATATTCAGGTACACACCAGGTCCATCCAGGTACACACCAGGTATATTCAGGTACACACCAGGTATATTCAGGTACACACCAGGTACATTCAGGTACACACCAGGTATATTCAGGTACACACCAGGTATATTCAGGTACACACTAGGTATATTCAGGTACACACCAGGTATATTCAGGTAGACACACACACTGGGTATATCAGGTGCACACACCAGGTATATTCAGGGACACACCATGGAAAATTTAGGTAGACACTAGGTATATTCAGGTACACACCAGGTATATTCAGGTACACACCAGGTATATTACGGTACACACCAGGTACATCCAGGTACACACCAGGTATATTCAGTTACACACCAGGTATATTCAGGTACACACCAGGTCCATCCAGGTACACACCAGGTATATTCAGGTACACACAAGGTACATCCAGGTACACACTAGGTATATTCAGGTACACACCAGGTACATCCAGGTACACACTAGGTATATTCAGGTACACACCAGGTATAATCAGGTACACACCTGGTACGTATATTCAGATACACACCAGGTATATTCAGGTACACACCAGGTATATTCAGGTACACACCAGGTACATCCAGGTAAACACTAGGTATATTCAGGTAAACACCAGGTACATATATTCAGATACACACCAGGTACATCCAGGTACACACCAGGTATATTTAGGTACACACCAGGTATATTTAGGTACACACCAGTTATATGTAGGTACACACCAGTTACACACCAAGTATATTCAGGTACACACCAGGTACACACCAGGTATATTCAGGTACACACCAGGTACATATATTTAGGTACACACCAGGTACGTATATTCAGTAACCCACCAGGTACACACCAGGTATATTCAGGTACACACCAGGTATATTCAGGTACACACCAGGTACATCCAGGTACACACCAAGTATATTCAGTTACACACCAGGTAGATCCAGGTACACACCAGGTATATTCAGGTACACACCAGGTACATCCAGGTACACACCAGGTATATTCAGGTACACACCAGGTACGTATATTCAGATACACACCAGGTACATTCAGGTACACACCAGGTATATTCAGGTAAACACAAGGTACATCCAGGTACACATCAGGTATGTTCAGGTACACAACCAGGTACATCCAGGTAAACACCAGGTATATTCAGGTACACACCAGGTATATTACGGTACACACCAGGTACATCCAGGTACACACCAGGTATATTTAAGTACACACCAGGTATATTCAGGTACACATCAGGTACACATCAGGTACATCCAGGTACACACCAGGTATATTCAGGTACACACCAGGTACGTATATTCAGATACACACCAGGTACATTCAGGTACACACCAGGTATATTTAAGTACACACCAGGTATATTCAGGTACACACCAGGTACATCCAGGTACACACCAGGTATATTCAGGTACACATCAGGTACATCCAGGTACACACCAGGTATATTCAGGTACACACCAGGTATGTATATTCAGATACACACCAGGTACATCCAGGTACACACCAGGTATATTCAGGTACACACCAGGTACATATATTTAGGTACACACCAGGCATGTATATTCAGTAACACACCAGGTACACACCAGGTATATGTAGGTACACACCAAGTACATCCAGGTACACACCAGGTATATTTAGGTACACACCAGGTATATTCAGGTACACACCAGGTACATATATTTAGGTACACACCAGGTACGTATATTCAGGTACACATCAGGTACATATATTTAGGTACAAACCAGGTATATTCATGTACACACCAGGTACATTCAGGTACACACCAGGTATATTCAGGTACACACCAGGTACATTCAGGTACACACCAGGTATATTCAGGTACACACCAGGTACGTATATTCAGATTCACACCAGGTACATCCAGGTACACATCAGGTATATTCAGGTACACACCACGTACATATATTTAGGTACACACCAGGTATATGTAGGTACACACCAGGTATATTCAGGTACACACCAGGTACATATATTTAGGTACACACCAGGTACGTATATTCAGTAACACACCAGGTACACACATTTAGGTACACACCAGGTATATGTAGGTACACACCAGGTACACACCAGCTACACACCAAGTATATTCAAGTACACACCAGGTATATTCAGGTACACACCAGGTACATATATTTAGGTACACACCAGGTACGTATATTCAGGAAAACACCAGGTACACACCAGGTATATTTAGGTACACACCAGGTATATTCAGATACACACCAGGTACATATATTCAGGTACACACCAGGTATATTCAGATACACACCAGGTACATATCTTTAGGTACATATCAGGTATATTCAGGTACACACCAGGTACATATGTTTAGGTACACACCAGTATATTCAGGTACACACCAGGTCCATCCAGGTACACACCAGGTATATTCAGGTACACACCAGGTATATTCAGGTACACACCAGGTCCATCCAGGTACACACCAGGTATATTCAGGTACAACCAGGTCCATCCAGGTACACACTAGGTATATTCAGGTACACACCAGGTATATTCAGGTACACACCAGGTATATTCAGGTACACACCAGGTCCATCCAGGTACACACCAGGTCCATCCAGGTACACACCAGGTATATTCAGGTACACACTGGGTCCATCCAGGTACACACCAGGTATATTCAGGTACACACCAGGTCCATCCAGGTACACACCAGGTCCATCCAGGTACACACCAGGTATATTCAGGTACACACCAGGTATATTCAGGTACACACCAGGTCCATCCAGGTACACACCAGGTCCATCCAGGTACACACCAGGTATATTCAGGTACAACCAGGTCCATCCAGGTACACACTAGGTATATTCAGGTACACACCAGGTATATTCAGGTACACACCAGGTATATTCAGGTACACAGTAGGTCCATCCAGGTACACACCAGGTATATTCAGGTACACACCAGGTCCATCCAGGTACACACCAGGTCCATCCAGGTACACACCAGGTATATTCAGGTACACACCAGGTATATTCAGGTACACACCAGGTCCATCCAGGTACACACCAGGTATATTCAGGTACACACCAGGTCCATCCAGGTACACACCAGGTATATTCAGGTACACACCAGGTATATTCAGGTACATACCAGGTATATTCAGGTACACACCAGGTCCATCCAGGTACACACCAGGTCCATCCAGGTACACACCAGATATATTCAGGTACACACCAGGTATATTCAGGTACACACCAGGTATATTCAGGTACACACCAGGTATATTCAGGTACACACCAGGTATATTCAGGTACACACCAGGTCCATCCAGGTACACACCAGGTCCATCCAGGTACACACCAGGTATATTCAGGTACACACCAGGTCCATCCAGGTACACACCAGGTATATTCAGGTACACACCAGGTCCATCCAGGTACACACCAGGTATATTCAGGTACAACCAGGTCCATCCAGGTACACACAAGGTATATTCAGGTACACACCAGGTATATTCAGGTACACACCAGGTATATTCAGGTACACACCAGGTATATTCAGGTACACACTAGGTCCATCCAGGTACACACCAGGTATATTCAGGTACACACCAGGTCCATCCAGGTACACACCAGGTCCATCCAGGTACACACCAGGTATATTCAGGTACACACCAGGTATATTCAGGTACACACCAGGTCCATCCAGGTACACACCAGGTCCATCCAGGTACACACCAGGTATATTCAGGTACACACCAGGTATATTCAGGTACACAACAGGTATATTCAGGTACACACCAGGTCCATCCAGGTACACACCAGGTATATTCAGGTACACACCAGGTATATTCAGGTACACACCAGGTATATTCAGGTACACACCAGGTATATTCAGGTACACACCAGGTCCATCCAGGTACACACCAGGTCCATCCAGGTACACACCAGGTATATTCAGGTACACACCAGGTATATTCAGGTACACACCAGGTACATCCAGGTACACACCAGGTATATTCAGGTACACACCAGTTATATTCAGGTACACACCAGGTCCATCCAGGTACACACCAGGTATATTCAGGTACACACCAGGTACATCCAGGTACACACCAGGTATATTCAGGTACACACCAGGTATATTCAGGTACACACCAGGTCCATCCAGGTACACACCAGGTATATTCAGGTACACACCAGGTATATTCAGGTACACACCAGGTCCATCCAGGTACACACCAGGTGCATCAGGCGTGGTGTGTATACTGATGTGTGTCTTTCTCTCTGTAGGTCTCAGAGTCCTCAGGAGGACCTCTCAGAGGGTCACAGTGTTCCTGCTCTACTCAGTATTTAACACACACACACACACACACATATATTTACATATACACATGTGTTCACATATATATTTACATATACACATATGTAAATATATATATTTACATATACACATATGTTTACACATATATGTATAAAGATGATCACAGAGCTCATGTCAACTGCTGATGCTTTGCTATGTTGGTGAACTGGTTCAATACATTAAAACTCTTCTGAGCAAACTTCCAGTGTGATGTTTGACTTGCTCTTCTCTTCGTCTCCTGGCTGAGAAGCAGCTGGTGGTAGAAAGAAGAACTATGCTGTTACTCAGATGATGAGGAGCGATGATGTCTGCTATGTAATGATGTTTCCTTAAGTGAACACTATAATAAGGAATAACTTGCAAGAACCTTAGTAAAGAACAGAGTTAAGAACCTAAAGAACAGAGTTAAGAACCTAAAGAACAGAGTTAAGAACCTAAAGAACAGAGTTAAGAACCTAAAGAACAGAGTTAAGAACCTAAAGAACAGAGTTAAGAACCTAAAGAACAGAGTTAAGAACCTAAAGAACAGAGTTAAGAACCGAAAGAACAGAGTTAAGAACCTAAAGAACAGAGTTAAGAACGTAAAGAACAGAGTTAAGAACCTAAAGAACAGAGTTAAGAACCTAAAGAACAGAGTTAAGAACATAAAGAACAGAGTTAAGAACCTACATACATACAGACAGTGTGTTAGAGCAGGAAAGAGAGAGAGAGAGAGAGAGAGATAGTGTGTTAGCAGGAGAGAGAGAGACAGTGTGTTAGAGCCGGAGAGAAAGAGACAGCGTGTTAGAGCAGGAGAGAGACAGTGTGTTAGCAGGAGGGAGAGAGAGAGAGAGAGAGAGAGAGAGAGAGAGAGAGAGAGAGAGAGAGAGAGAGAGAGAGAGAGAGAGAGATAGTGTGTTAGCAGGAGGGAGAGAGACAGTGTGTTAGAGCAGGAGAGAGAGAGAGAGAGAGAGAGAGAGAGAGAGAGAGAGAGAGAGAGAGAGAGATAGTGTGTTAGCAGGAGGGAGAGAGACAGTGTGTTAGAGCAGGAGAGAGAGAGAGAGAGAGAGAGAGAGAGAGAGAGAGAGAGAGAGAGAGAGTGTGTGTGTGTCAGCAGGAGAGAGAGAGAGAGACATAGTTTGGAGGTAAAACTTTGTTGCCCAGAAGCCGGAAAGTGTCAAATAAAAGAGGACATAAAAGTGTGTGTGTGTGTGTGTGTGTGTGGTTGTGTGTGTGTGTGTGTATGTGTGGTTGTGTGTGTGTGTAGTTGTGTGGTTGTGTGTCTGTGTGTGGTTGAGTGTCTGTGTGTATGTGTGGTTGTGTGTTTGTGTGTGTGTGTGTGTGTGGTTGTGTGTCTGTGTGTATGTGTGGTTGTGTGTGTATGTGTGGTTGTGTGTCTGTGTGATTGTGTGTGTGTGTGGTTGTGTGTGTGTGTGTGTGTGGTTGTGTGTCTGTGTGATTGTGTGTGTGTATGTGTGGTTGAGTGTGTGTGTGTGTGGTTGTGTGTCTGTGTGATTGTGTGTGTGAGTGTGTGTTTGTGTGTCTGTGTGATTGTGTGTGTGTGTGTGGTTGTGTGTGTGTGTGTGGTTGTATGTGTGTGTATGTGTAGTTCTGTGTGTAGTTTTGAGTGTGGTTGTGTGTGTGTGTGTGTGTGTGTGTGTGTGTGTGTGTGTGGTTGTATGTGTGTATGTGTGTGTGTGTTTTAATGTTTTAGGACTCATTAAAGACGATTAGCAAGCAAGTCACACTGATGGAGCAAAATCTGCCTACCTGAATTTGTTTTTGTCGGTCTGTCTGTCTGTCTGTCTCTCTGTTTGTCTGTTTGTCTGCCTTTCTTTCTGTCTGTCCGTAATCTACATTTGGTATGGTAATGAATATGAATATTCATATGCATATACAGTATATGAATAATAATATATAACAGGAGAGACGGTGTGTTAGAGAGAGAGAGACAGTGTGTTAGAGACAGAGAGAGACAGTGTGTTAGAAACAGAGAGAGACAGTGTGTTAGAGACAGAGAGACTGTTAGAGACCAAGAGAGACAGTGTGTTAGAGACAGAGAGACAGTTAGAGACCGAAAGAGACAGTGTGTTAGAGACAGAGAGACTGTTAGAGTCCGAAAGAGACAGTGTGGTAGAGACAGAGAGACTGTTAGAGACCGAAAGAGACAGTGTGTTGGAGACAGAGAGACAGTTAGAGACCGAAAGAGACAGTGTGTTGGAGACAGAGAGAGAGAGACTGATAGAGACAGAGAGACAGTGTGTTAGAGACAGAGAGAGAAACAGTGTGTTATAGACAGAGAGACAGTGTGTTAGAGACAGAGAGAGACTGTGTTAGAGACAGAGAGAGAAACAGTGTGTTATAGACAGAGAGACAGTGTGTTAGAGACAGAGAGAGACTGTGTTAGAGACAGAGAGAGAAACAGTGTGTTATAGACAGAGAGACAGTGTGTTAGAGACAGAGAGAGACTGTGTTAGAGACAGAGAGAGAAACAGTGTGTTATAGACAGAGAGACAGTGTGTTAGAGATAGAGAGAGAAACAGTGTGTTACAGACAGAGAGAGAGAGACAGTGTGATAGAGACAGAGACAGTGTGTTAGAGACAGAGAGAGACAGTGTGTTAGAGACAGAGAGAGAAACAGTGTGTTAAAGACAGAGAGAGAGAGACAGTGTGATAGAGACAGAGACAGTGTGTTAGAGACAGAGAGACTGTGTGTTAGAGACAGAGAGACTGTTAGAGACAGAGAGACAGTCTGTTAGAGACAGAGAGACCGTTAGAGACAGAGAGACAGTGTGTTAGAGACAGCGAGAGACAGTGTGTTAGAGACAGAGAGACTGTGTGTTAGAGACAGAGAGACAGT
>JAXIVH010000042.1:1178488-1185988 GCA_036785325.1 Urophycis tenuis
TCTTGCAGCACCAACTGGTATTTACTATCATATACATTATCAATACATTACCAACACCATTACATAATCAATACATTATTATCACTAATACATTCTTTCTAATGGGCTAATCTACAATAATTATCTAGAATATTATTGTTATAGTTTTTGTTGCATATATTATATAATATACAATTAATCTGGAGTTATCGTTGTATATATTATATAATATACAATGATTTATATTTTTTCATAGGCAGGACTGACCCTCTTCTACATCATATGGATGGTAAACACACACACACACACACCCACACACACACAGTATTTGATGGAAGTCCACTAAATACTAAAGATTAGAGAGGACATCAATTAGAAGGTGTAAAGAAATGGAATAACCTGTCAGCAGTATGTTCATGTACGCCACACATGACACACACTTTACACATACGACACACACTTTACACATACGACGCACTTTAAACACACATGACACACACTTTACACATATGACGCACTTTAAACACACATGACACACACTTTACACATACGACGCACTTTAAACACACATGACACACACTTTACACATACGACGCACTTTAAACACACATGACACACACTTTACACATACGACGCACTTTAAACACACATGACACACACTTTACACATACGACGCACTTTAAACACACATGACACACACTTTACACATACGACGCACTTTACACACACATGACACACACTTTACACACACATGACACACACTTTACACACACGACACACTTTAAACACACATGACACACACTTTACACATGACACACACTTTACACACACATGACACACACTTTACACACACGACACACTTTACACACATGACACACACTTTACACACACGACACACTTTACACACATGACACACACTTTACACATACGACACACTTTAAACATACAACACACTTTACACACACATGACACACTTTACACATGACACACACTTTACACACACATGACACACACTTCACACATACGACACAATTTACACACATGACACACACTTTACACATACGACACACTTTAAACATACAACACACTTTACACACACATGACACACTTTACACATGACACACACTTTACACACACATGACACACACTTCACACATACGACGCAATTTACACACATGACACACACTTCACACATACGACGCAATTTACACACATGACACACACTTTACACATACGACGCACTTTACACACACATGACACACACTTTACACACACATGACACACACTTTACACACACGACACACTTTAAACACACATGACACACACTTTACACATGACACACACTTTACACACACATGACACACACTTTACACACACGACACACTTTACACACATGACACACACTTTACACATACGACACACTTTAAACATACAACACACTTTACACACACATGACACACTTTACACATGACACACACTTTACACACACATGACACACACTTCACACATACGACACAATTTACACACATGACACACACTTTACACATACGACACACTTTAAACATACAACACACTTTACACACACATGACACACTTTACACATGACACACACTTTACACACACATGACACACACTTCACACATACGACACAATTTACACACATGACACACACTTCACACATACGACGCAATTTACACACATGACACACACTTCACACATACGACGCAATTTACACACATGACACACACTTCACACATACGACGCAATTTACACACATGACACACACTTTACACATACGACACAATTTACACACATGACACACACTTTACACACACGACACACTTTACACACATGACACACAGGACACACACATTGCACACATTGCCCAGGCTACAGTGATTAGCCACATGCTAGCTCATAAACATGGCCAGGCTACAGTAGTTAGCTACCTGCTAGCTAATAGCTTCCTGTAGGCTCTAATAGAAGACACAGCCAACCATCCAGGGTGTTGGTAGCCATGTTAGAGAACACTCATCATTACTGAAGAGGAGAAGGTTGAGCCCTGGAGTAGTGAACAGTCCACCAAGGACTTCACAACCACAAGAACCACTTTCAGTATTCTGTAATGTAAAGGACTTTACAAACATAGAACCATCCAGAATCTATCAAATTGATCACACACACACACACACACATACACACACACACACACACACTACAAACTAAACTATATCGCAATATATCAAATATATGATTGAGATATATCTTATTTAGCCTATTTTATATTATATTATATTTGTATATATTTATATATTGTTTATACCTATTTCATGTATTATCTGTACATATTATAATGTGTTTATATATCCGATATATTATTTACATTTGACAATGTTTTATATATATTTTCCATGTTATTTCTACGTGATCAGGAGTGACCACTAGACCAACAGATGATTCTGCTGTCACTGAAGGTGAATACCCTCCTGTCTCCCTGCTGTCTCTCTACCTGTCTATCTCTCCTACTACCGGTCACTCCCCTGTCTATCTCTCTATCTGTCTGTCTCTGCACCCATCTCACTACCTGTCTCTCCTGTCTCTGTTGTTCTCCTATAACTGAAGAGCCAGGTAAGGTCAAACTCATACAGTAATACAGACAATAAACTGATGAACACTGTAAGTTCATATTATGATAAACCAATATGATACCAATACAATACTACAAGACAAAGGCTTGGTCATTGGTCATAACTCATTAGTCTGGACACTGTTCGTGCATATCGTTTGTTAGGAGCGTACATGTTGTTGTTTTGTAGGGATTTGATTATTAGTCTGTTAGGTTGTTGGTTCATGTCACTGGTTCATCACATTGACCCTAACATGTTAGACAGACAACTATCTAACTAAATAATCACCTGTCCTCATCATAGTGCCACCATAACCATCTGTATAGACCAAAGGCCCTGACACCATGTTCTGGTTCCCCTTCCAGACACAGTCACTCTGAATGATGTCCCAGACAACAGTGATGCAGACACACAGGATAATGGAGAGGATGTGGACCAATCACAGGAAGATGCTACAATAGACGAAGAGGGAGACAGCATGCAGGCAGAGAACGAGGAGGATGTAGATGACAAACCAGAGAAGGATAATGGCAGCCGGGCTGGGGGTCAGGATCATGATGATGTGGACAATGACAATGATGAAGACGATGATGAGGATGAGGAATCTAAGCCGGCAGTAACTGGTGATGATGATAATGATGATGATGATGATGTTATCGATGATGGTGATCATGAGGAGGATGAGGACAAGGATGATGAGGATGATGTTGCTAAGCAGACAGTACATGGTGAAGATGAAGGTGAAAGTGAAAGTGAAGTTAGTGATGATGGTGAAGGTGAAGTTAATGATGATGGTGAAGGTGAAGTTAGTGATGATGGTGAAGGTGAAGTTAGTGATGAAACCTTGAGTGGTGAACTCAAGACTAAGGCCCCAGTTACCAAGGGAGACAGCAATGAAGATGAGAAGCTGAATGAGGAGCTGGTCATGGAGCTGAATAAGTCTGAGGATTCTCCAGAAGGTTCTTCTGAAGAGAACAAGGAAGACAGGTCCCAGGATGTACGCAGCAATACAGACCCTGAGGATGTGGACAACGCTTCTCCTGAAGGTGGTACTTCTGAAGACAATACTTCTGAAGACAATACTTCTGAAGACTCTGACGGTACTTCTGAAGACAGTACTATTGAAGACAATACTTCTGAAGACGGGAACAGTACTTCTGAAGACGGTGACGGTACTTCTGAAGACAGTACTACTGAAGACAATACTTCTGAAGACGGGAACAGTACTTCTGAAGACGCTGACGGTACTTCTGAAGACAGTACTACTGAAGACAATACTTCTGAAGACAGTACTACTGAAGACAATAGTTCTGAAGACGGGAACAGTACTTCTGAAGACGGTGACGGTACTTCTGAAGACAGTACTACTGAAGACAATACTTCTGAAGACGGGAACAGTACTTCTGAAGACCGTAGTTCTAAAGATGCTGCTGCTGAAGACCCTGGGACTGACAACAGTGGGACTGATGACAGTGGGACTGAAGACAGTGGGACTGATGACAGTGTTACCCAGGAAGATCCAGAGGCTTCAGATCCTTCAGCCTCTGTTCCAGGTAAGCAGTCTACATGGAAGTCTCTACTACGGAAAAGTTTTGAGTGTTTTATGGCCAGAGCAGCTCACTTCTATCGCCTTAGTAACCAGCTCACTTCTATCACCTTAGTAACCAGCTCACTTCTATCACCTTAGTAACCAGCTCACTTCTATTGCCTTAGTAACCAGCTCACTTTTATAGCCTTAGTAACCAGCTCACTTCTATCGCCTTAGTAACCAGCATAAATGTTTGTTTGTTTGTTTGTTGCAGCCAAGACACCTGATGTTTCCGTTGTGGGTGACCAATCAGACGACCCCACTGACTCTCCCAGCACAGGTACATACAAACACACACACACTCATGTCAACACCATCTCAACAATAATCCCTCCATCAGGGGAACCTGGTGGTGGTCCAGAGAACTACTGGAGCAAAGTGATGCTCTCCTGTTACAAGAAGACTCTCTATTGACTTCACTCAAACCAGATGAGGGCTTCATCCCCAAGCACATGGCTTGGTAGGGTTAGTATTGGGTCAGTGTTAGGTTCGTGTTAGTTTAGGGTTAGTGTTAGGGGGTTAGCGTTAGAGATAGTAGGGTTAAGGTCAGTGTTAATGGGTTAGGGTTAGTGACTGAAGAAGAAGAATTACTCTTTTGATCCCGTGAGGGAAATTTGGTCTCTGCATTTAACCCAATGGTGAATTAGTGGAAATACTGATGGTGAGGCACACAGTGAGGTGAAGCACACTTATCCCGAAGCAGTGAGCTGCCAACAGCGGCACTCAGGGAGCAGTGAGGGGTTAGGTGCCTTGCTCAAGGGCACTTCAGCCGTTCGTACTGGTCGGGGTTCGAACCGGCAACCCTCCGGTTACAAGTCCGAAGCCTTAACCAGTAGGCCGCGGCTGCCCCAGCGGCTGCAGCATGAGCAGGGTATTATCAAGCGAGTCATACAATCCAATTCACAGCTGCTATACCTGCCTATACCCTAACACTAACCCTAACCCTACCCTAACCCTAACACTAACCCTTCCCTAACCCTACTTTGCTCCCCTCACCCATCAGCTGACTCTGACCAATCCAAAACTCACACTCAATAGTTGGGTATTTAAAGCACGCACTCAACCTGGCAGCTGCTCACTCCAATGTGTCCCCCCTGTCTTAATATTGTTGCTATAATGATAATGCTGTTATAAATGTTATGCACTGTTATGAATGCTTTAATGACATTGTCTCCAGATGCTGTGAATCCAGCAGCCTGAGTGATGACTTCTTCAGGTAAACATGCCCTTTTAATACAGAACCAGCTCATTACAGAGGATGGGGTTAACTCTCTAACACCACTCTGCAAATGTAGCTCTCTCTCTCTCTCTCTCTCTCTCTCTCTCTCTCTAACACCACCCTACAGATGTAGCTCTCTCTCTCTCTCTCTCTCTCTAACACCACCCTACAGATGTAGCTCTCTCTCTCTCTCTCTCTCTCTCTCTCTCTCTCTCTCTCTCTCTCTCTCTCTCTCTCTCTCTCTCTCTCTCTCTAACACCACCCTACAGATGTAGCTCTCTCTCTCTCTCTCTCTCTCTCTAACACCACTCTGCAAATGTAGCTCTCTCTCTCTCTCTCTCTCTCTCTCTCTCTCTCTCTCTCTCTAACACCACCCTACAGATGTAGCTCTCTCTCTCTCTCTCTAACACCACCCTACAGATGTAGCCCTCTCTCTCTCTCTCTCTCTCTCTCTCTCTCTCTCTCTCTCTCTATCTCTCTATAACCCCACCTTACATACATCAGCCCTTCATGAAGACAGAACATACCAGCTGGACCTGTTGGTGAGCTGGTGTGTTTATGAAGAATGCAGAATATTTAGAGTAACTGTAGCCAGCTCTGAAGAGGTGAGGAGGAATGTGTTGTTCATCAGAGCTCTTTGTTTCCTCAGACCTATCATGGTGGTTCAGGTGACAGGGTTAGGTCTATAATACTTGAATCACTTACTGGCAATTACTCAGCAGAATGTTAAAAACAACAACATTTCAATCACTTTCTGACATAACATGTCTGGCCCTTCATTCACTCACTCACTCACTCAATAACAACCAGCAGCCAAAGCAAACACACCAGTCTTGTCAAAATTCATGAGATGAGATATATGTATGTGTGTGTGTTTATAGACATGTATATATTCATGGTCAGCCATCTTGTCTGTCTTCAGGTGGACCGGTCCATTCCAGACTTCCACATCCTTCCTCATCATGACAACTGCCTGTCTCTGATGCCTCTTAATGTCAACACCTCTTCCTCCAGCAAGGATACACACACACACACACACACACACGCACGCACGCACGCACACACACACACACACACACGCATGCACGCACGCACACACACACACACACACACACACACACACACACAGACACACACACACACACACACACACACACACACACACACACAGACACACACACACACACACACAGACACACACACACACACACACACACACACACAGACACACACACACACACACACACACACACACGGTCTGTGGTGCTGGGTTAGTAAGTAGCTTATTGGTCAGTTGGAACAGTCTAACCTGACCAAACTCAACTTCATTCGTTGGTTCCTGTAGCACCCTGTGAGCAGAATCCATCAGGTTCTCGGCCACAGTTTCTGTTTTGTATATATCTAGCCTTTCCATTCTGGTCAACTTTAACTACATTTGGTTCTTCTGTAAATCCTGGGATTTAAACATGTGTTCTTCTGTTCCTTTGACCCTCCAATAAACGTTAGCTCATCAGCGTGGTAGTGTTTCTTTACACACTAAATATCCTGTTGATTATCTTATGCTGGATATATCTTATCAGATATATATATATATATATATTTATATAAAATGTATATAACTCTTGTTATCTTACAGTTAGTGTGTTTAATAGTACTATATCAGTCATGATGATTATTAGTACAACTAGTGTGTTTAATAGTACTATATCAGTCATGTTGATTATTAGTACAACTAGTGTGTTTAATAGTACTATATCAGTCATGATGATTATTAGTACAACTAGTGTGTTTAATAGTACTATATCAGTCATGTTGATTATTAGTACAACTAGTGTGTTTAATAGTACTATATCAGTCATGATGATTATTAATACAACTGGTGTGTTTAATAGTACTATATAAGTCATGTTGATTATTAGTACAACTAGTGTGTTTAAAAGTACTATATCAGTCATGTTGATTATTAGTACAACTAGTGTGTTTAATAGTACTATATCAGTCATGTTGATTATTAGTACAACTAGTGTGTTTAATAGTACTATATCAGTCATGTTGATTATTAGTACTAATGTGTTTAATAGTACTAT
>JAXIVH010000042.1:1190988-1298488 GCA_036785325.1 Urophycis tenuis
ATAGTCTTGGTTTAAACAGTTAAGGCTATGTATTAGGTAGTCCTGGTTTAAACAGTTAAATCTGTGATAGATAGTCTTGGTTTAAACAGTTAAGGCTATGTATTAGGTAGTCCTGGTTTAAACAGTTAAATCTGTGATAGATAGTCTTGGTTTAAACAGTTAAGGCTATGTATTAGGTAGTCCTGGTTCAAATAGTTAGGACTAGTTAAGATTATATGTTACACAGACCTGGTGTAAACAGTAAAGGTGTGTATTACGTCATCTTTGTTTTGGTAGTTTAGACAATGTATTACATAGTCCTGGTGTAAGTAGTTAAGAGAATGTATTATATATAGTCCTGTTTCAATAGTAAATACTATGTATTAGATCGTCCTAGTTTAGTTAAACCTGCACTACTTAATTTTTCAACCGTGGCCATGAAAAAATATCTGAACTATCCAGGGAATGTTTCTCTGATTTATTCTGCTCTAAATGTGTTGTTGATGAAGTGTATATACTTTGTGTCAGTGGTTGATGATTTAGGGTTTGTTGAGTTTCTGTGTTGTTCTCAACAGAAATATTATCATGGCTGTGCTACTCATCTGTCTGAGTACAACTATCATTTCTGCTCCTGTGGAAGGTAAATGTATACATATATGTACTGTAATAATATATATACACAACATTTATATGTGTGTAAAAGTGTATACATATATGTGTGCATATGCGTGTATGTGTGTGTATCTGTGTGTGTGGGTGTGTATCCGTGTTGTGTCTGTGTTGTGTGTCTGTGTTGTTTGTCTGTGTGTGTATCTGTGTGTCTGTGTTGTGTATCTGTGTGTCTGTGTGTTGTGTGTGTGTATCTGTGTGTCTGTGTTGTGTATCTGTGGTGTGTGTCTGTTGTGTATCTGTGTTGTGTATCTGTGTTGTGTGTCTGTTGTGTATCTGTGTGTGTCTGTGTTGTGTATCTGTGTGTCTGTGTTGTGTGTCTGTGTGTATCTGTGTATCTATGTGTGTGTGTTGTGTGTGTGTGTGTATCTGTGTGTCTGTGTTGTGTATCTGTGTTGTGTGTCTGTTGTGTATCTGTGTGTGTCTGTGTTGTGTATCTCTGTGTGTCTCTGTGTGTGTGTTGTGTGTGTGTGTATCTGTGTGTCTGTGTTGTGTATCTGTGTTGTGTGTCTGTTGTGTATCTGTGTGTGTCTGTGTTGTGTATCTCTGTGTGTCTCTGTGTGTGTGTTGTGTGTATGTATCTGTGTGTCTGTGTTGTGTATCTCTGTGTGTCTCTGTGTGTGTGTTGTGTGTGTGTATCTGTGTGTCTGTGTTGTGTATCTCTGTGTGTCTCTGTGTGTGTGTTGTGTCTGTGTGTGTATCTGTGTGTCTGTGTTGTGTATCTGTGTTGTGTGTCTGTTGTGTATCTGTGTGTGTCTGTGTTGTGTATCTCTGTGTGTCTCTGTGTGTGTGTTGTGTGTGTGTGTATCTGTGTGTCTGTGTTGTGTATCTCTGTGTGTCTCTGTGTGTGTGTTGTGTGTGTGTGTGTATCTGTGTGTCTGTGTTGTGTATCTGTGTTGTGTGTCTGTTGTGTATCTGTGTGTGTCTGTGTTGTGTATCTGTGTGTCTGTGTTGTGTGTCTGTGTGTATCTGTGTATCTATGTGTGTGTGTTGTGTGTGTGTGTATCTGTGTGTCTGTGTTGTGTATCTGTGTTGTGTGTCTGTTGTGTATCTGTGTTGTGTGTCTGTTGTGTATCTGTGTTGTGTGTCTGTTGTGTATCTGTGTGTGTCTGTGTATCTGTGTGTGTCTGTGTATCTGTGTGTACACAGTTCTTGTGTCTCCTCCAGAGACTGAGGAGGTGGAACTTGAGGCGATGGAGGAGGAGGTGGAGGAGGAGGTGGAGGAGCTCTCAGAGGAGGAGGGTGAGAGAGGAGAGGAGGATGGATGATAGATGAGGATGGATAATGGATGGATGATGGATAATGGATGGATGATGGATGATAGATGAGGATGGATAATGGATGGATGATGGATAATGGATGGATGATGGATAATGGATGGATGATGGATAATGGATGGATGATGGCTAATGGATGGATGATGGATAATGGATGGATGATGGATAATGGATGGATGATGGATAATGGATGGATGGATGATGGATAATGTATGGATGATGGATGAATGATGGATAATGGAGGGATGATGGATGGATGATGGATAATGGAGGGATGATGGATGGATGATGGATAATGTATGGATGATGGATGAATGATGGATAATGGATGGATGATGGATAATGTATGGATGATGGATGAATGATGGATAATGGATGGATGAATGATGGATAATGGAGGGATGATGGATGGATGATGGATGGATGATGGATGAATGATGGATAATGGAGGGATGATGGATGGATGATGGATAATGGAGGGATGATGGAAGGATGATGGATAATGGATGGATGATGGATGAATGATGGATAATGGATGGATGATGGATAATGGATGGATGATGGATGAATGATGGATAATGGATGAATGCTGAATGGATGATGGATAATGGAGGGATGATGGATGGATGAATGATAGATAATGGAGGGATGATGGATGGATGATGGATAATGGATGGATGATGGATTGACAATGCCTTGTAACTCAGAATGCCCTGAGTCAGCTTTCATGCTCAAACAAAGAAATTTAAAACAATGAAAAATTGAACTCAAATTTCTGAATATTTGATAAGATTAACTATACATTAAAAGGTATAGCATTAATTATACAGCCATTGATTAAAAACTTAAAACAACAATTTGCGGCACTTAAAAACCTTTTTCCTTTGAGCCAAAAATGTAAAGTTATATAAATAATTGAAGCAGTCTTGCCACTGCTTTATATTAAATGTACCAACAGTTATATTTATTCACCCTTGTACTACTAGTATATACAGGTTGAAATGACAGGTTATACTAGTTGTGATACACTGTAAAGAGTGGTTGTCCTAGTTATATCAGAAGTAATACTCATTATTCTATCTATAGAGTAGAGTTGTTGTACCAGTTACACCAGAAGTATTACTAGTTATAATTGAGTGGCTGCTCTAGTTGTACCAGTAGTAGTACTAGTAAAAAGTAAAGAGTGGCTGTCCTTCTCTTTCCAGATGATGATGACTCCAAGAGTCTGGATAGCATAATGGGTGAGAGGTTCCTTATGAATGTTTATATCATAAATAGAATGATAAATCCATATCATAAATATATATTAGATGATAAATCTAAATCATAACATAAATGATGAAACACGTGATGAGACACATGATATAAACCAGACAGCTAATCACTGAATAATCACTGCTTAAACTGAGCAAAATGGACATGAAGGTTCTTTTGAACTTTAATGGTATGGTTTCCGCAGCTGAAGTGTCTCTACCTGCGCTACGGGAATAGAGACGATAACATGACATAACTTCTCTGTTAAAACAACCCTTCTCTTCCTTCACTGTCATTGCTGTGATCTCTGCTTCCAGGAACCGGAGCTCAGCCCGAAGCCCTGGGTAAGACCATCCCCCTCCAGAACTTCAGCGCCATGCTAGCGCCAGATGAGCGTCTTGCTGAGGATTAGAGGAATGGTGGAAACCTCGCACCCAGGGGTGCCGGTGGCCTAGCGGGACCCTGACAATAAGAAGCTTTGTTCATTCATTCACTCGGGTGGTCTTCCAGACACACAGGCTCTCTGGATTAATGACTACAGTCCATTGTGCACAGATCATCAAAGTCCCCTGTTGACCCAGAGTTTCTGTCTCCACAGGAACCATCCCCGCTCCGGACCCTTCACCTCAGAGTCACTCAGCACAAGGTGAGGACACCAGCATCACAACTACCATCACATCACCACTACCATCACAACATCACAACTACTGTCACGTCGCAACTACCTTCACATTACAACTACCATCACAACATCACAACTACTACCACATTACAAAGATCATCACAACATCACAACTACTATCAGATTATAACTACCATCACAACATCACAACTACTACCACATTACAAAGATCATCACAACATCACAACTACCATCGGATTACAACTACCATCACAACTTCACAACTACTTCCACATTACAAAGATCATCACAACATCACAACTACCATCAGATTACAACTACCATCACAACATCACAACTGCCAACACATTACAATGAACATCAGAACAAACACATAATCACAACTACCATCACAATATCACAACTACCATCACAGTAAGATACTACAGTATAAAACTGCATTAAGGATACTCCTGTGTTCTTTGGTCAGTTCTGCTTCCCAGCAGTTCATCCATAGCTGAGGAGTCCATGGCCCACAGCCCGGGACCCAGAGGTACCAGTAACACCCTACATGTGTTTATTATGCATTTTATATGTTTATTTGTACAATGGATTGGTACCAGGACATTTATTTATGAACAATGAACGTTATGAACGACCATTTGGTTTCGATAGATATCTGTGTACCTGTGTTAATGAACGTTATGAACGACCATTTGGTTTCGATAGATATCTGTGTACCTGTGTTAATGAACGTTATGAACGACCATTTGGTTTCGATAGATATCTGTGTACCTGTGTTAATGAACGTTATGAACGACCATTTGGTTTCGATAGATATCTGTGTACCTGTGTTAATGAACGTTATGAACGACCATTTGGTTTCGATAGATATCTGTGTACCTGTGTTAATGAACGTTATGAACGACCATTTGGTTTCGATAGATATCTGTGTACCTGTGTTAATGAACGTTATGAACGACCATTTGGTTTCGATAGATATCTGTGTACCTGTGTTAATGCCACACTCCACCAGGTGGCTTTACTGGGTCTACTGGGTCCTCCAGAACCAGACACAGGGTGGTGGTGTTAAAAGCTGGTTTACTGCAGAGTCTGAAGACAATGGAACATGCAGATGGGGCACCTCAGATGGGGCACCTCAGATGGGGTATCGCAGATGGGGTATCGCAGATGGGGCACCTCAGATGGGGCACCTCAGATGGGGCACCTCAGATGGGGCACTTCAGATGGGGCACCTCAGATGGGGTATCGCAGATGGGGCACCTCAGATGGGGTATCGCAGATGGGGCACCTCAGATGGGGTATCGCAGATGGGGCACCTCAGATGGGGCACTTCAGGAGGTCTGCTGTGTGTGTGCTGGTGGCTGGTCTGACCTGGGGCCGGTGAGCAGCCTCACCGCAGGGGGCCAGGAGGAGAGACTGCTTGAACCAGCATCACCCACACACACCCACAATATGAAGGCATGTAGGATTAATCATTTTATTTCTGTATCGCAGTCCAAGAGGGACAGAGTGGCTTGTCGCATGGCTCTGCTTCATCAGGTAAACTTTGAGGTCTTCCTCAACTCTAGTCCATTGTTCAAAACCCCTTTCACTGCAGGGAGCAAACATCTGTAATACACAGTCATCTAAAACATCCTCCTTTCACTGCATCATTGATGGGATACCTTCTAGCTGGATAGCTGATTCTCTCCCTGGACATTAAGAAATATCTGATGTCCACCTCACTGCGTGCAAGGATCAATAGAACATACCAGACTATCGTTAAAGGAACCTTCTCACAAAGCTGTCTTCGTCAGGTGGAGAAGAACCCAGCAGACCCGCAGCTTCTCAGACAGACACATCTGGTAAGGTTCTCGCACACCTATCTACAGATAGAGGTACCAACTGCTGTATAAAACAACATCTGACCTACTGTAAATAAATATCTAGAACCCTGTAGCACAAGTGACATACTGTAAACAATCATCTAGAACACTAACACTAGTGACCTAATGTAAACAAACAAAGGAATATCGAATACACTTTAGTCTTTGTGACCTACTGGCCATAATATAACATTTGACTCTGGTTCTGATTCTCCAGGCTATGGAGCACCAGATAGAGATTCTCCTGGTTATGAAGAACCAGAGAGAGTCCAATGGTAAACATAGAGAATATAATGTAGTGACCTACTCTAAACAAACAGCTTGAACACTGTCATCCTAGTGAAAGTGTCAGTAACATCATGTGATATGGAAAATGATTGTACTACTATTATTATAATATATTAGATACGAAGATAGCAGCATATATCTTTAGATACAACAATGAAACACATGACAGTCAATCCAACAGGGGCGGACGGTGCATAGGGGCGATGCACTACTTACAGGTTTTTTTTCTCACCAATTCCAAAGATCCTTAAATATTCCTTTCGCAACAGCCAATTCTTTCACAGCAAAAGTAGTTTTCAGTGTTCTAGACATATTATCTGTCATTGTCCAATCAGAATCGTCAGATTCAAGTCGTGTTTCAAATGGTCCCGCCTCTCTGGGCGATTTAATCGCCCAAGCATTCTCCCATAGTCCCATTGACTCTCATATTAACACTTTGGTGTTTTTTTTTGGAAAATTACCCTCCAATGCATTTTGAATGAGGATTTTGGGACTCGCCCTAATGCGTTACGTATGACACAAGCGCGTTACCGAACCGACACATCCTGTGTGAAGTTTTGCAGAGTGTTGCTTTGCGAGGCCAGGATGAGACGGAGGGCTCCACCAGCCTGCTGTTCTGATTGGTGGACTTCGTGGCACAGTTAGATGAAGGTTTTGATGAGTATGTTGTAAAGGTTGTGAAAGCTCTTGATCCTTGGTCAGTTAATAAATACTTAATATGCTGCCCCTGTCTTTATGTGGTTGCTGGACAGATCTCGTGTCCTGTTTAGCTATTTTACATCATACAACATTAGATTAATGTAAATAATTAATTATGGAGCTACACCATTTTTGTTTATGGAGCTGCCATCTAGTGGACATAAGAAGGACTCTGTGTGAGTTAATCATCTAACAACAAATTGATACTGTCTTGCTGAATGCACCTTTTGAATGGGTAACCTTAATCATCAGAAAAATTGCCCCCCCCCCCTCCGAGATTTTCTTCAGGAGCCGCCACTGCAATCCAATACCAATGTCTGTCTGTCTGTCTGTCTGTCTAATATGACCAATACTGCATTTTGGTGTGTATTTTCAGTCATGTATACATACTGTAATTGGGTGTGTTATCATGTTCAAGTCCAGGTTCAAGTTCAAGTAACTTTATTGTCAAGTGTGCTACATGGCAGGCATATAGCACAGATGAAAATGCAGTCCTCTCAGACCTACGGTGCAAAATGAACAAAATGAACAATCAGACAAACAAACAGACAAACAGACAACACAAAAATACAAGTACAAAAGTGAAATTGTAGTAGTGCAAAAAGTGCAGATACTGTAAAGTGGCAAAGTGGAGTGTACAGTTCCTGGGTCAGAGTTCAGAGTTTGTGAGTGGTGGTGGGAGGGAGATGGTCTGAGGTCAGATGATGCTGGTGGGTGTGAGGTTAGAGTCTGTGGCAGGGGGTAGAGGAGGGGGGGGGGGGGGGCAGGGGCAGAGCAGGGAGGGAGTTGAGCCTCCAGACAGCCTGATGAAAGAAGCTGTTTTGTGCCTGCTGGTTCTGGCCCGGAGACTCCGCAGTCTCCTCCCCGACGGCAGAAGGCTGAAGATACTGTGGGATGGGTGGGTGGCTGGTGAGGCGGGTGGTGTAAATGTCCAAAAGGGGGGGGAGAGAGACACCGATGATCCTCTCAGTTGCTCTCACTATGCGCTGCAGTGTCTTGCGGCAGGACACGGTGCAGGCACCGTACCACACAGAGATGCAGCTGGTCAGGAGGCTCTCGATGGTGCCTCTGTAGAATGTGTGCATGATGGTGGATGAGGCTCCAGCTCTTCTCAGTTTGCGGAGGAAGTACAGGCGTTGGTTGGTTTTTTTGGCCAGTGATGCGGTGTTATGGTTCCAGGACAGGTCTTCGGAGATGTGCACACCCAGGAACTTGGTGCTGCTCACCCTCTCCACTGTAGCATCATTGATGACCAGTGGAGCATGCTGTGTGTGCATTCTGCTGAAGTCCACAACAATCTCCTTCGTCTTCTCCACATTCAGACGGAGATTGTTGTCCTTGCACCACGTAGCCAGCCTGTTCACCTCACTCCTGTAGATCGTCTCATCGCCGTTGTTGATGAGACCCACCACAGTCGTGTCGTCCGCAAACTTGATGAAGATGTTGGAGCTGGATATTGGTGCGCAGTTTTCATACTGTAGTTTGGCGTGTTTTTTTCAGTCATGTCTTCATTTAGATTTTCATTTACATTTAGGGCATTTAGCAGACGCTTTTATCCAAAGCAACTTACAAAGAGTACATTTGTCAGACGAAGGTTAAACATTTGAATGCTGCTATTACAGTAAGAAAGTCACCAGAAAGTCACCAGAAAGTCACCAGAATACGTTTCAAGTATTTCAATTGCTAGGTTAACCATTGCTATACAGTCATATCTTCATACTGTAGTTTCTTGTTTTTTCAGTCATGAAATCATTCTGTAGTTTCTTGTGTTTTTTTAAGTCATGTATTCATACTGAAGTTTGGTGCACTTTTTCAGTCATGTCTTCATACTGTAGTTTCTTGTTTTTGTTCAGTCATGTATTCATACTGAAGTTTCTTGTGTTTTTTCAGTCATGTCTTCATTTAGATTTACATTTACATTAGGGCATTTAGCAGATGCTTTTATCCAAAGCAACTTACAAAGAGTACATTTGTCAGACGAAGGTTAAACATTTCATTGGTGCTATTACAGTAAGAAAGTCACCAGAAAGTCACCAGAATACGTTTCAAGCATTGCAATTGCTAGGTTAACTATTGCTATACAGTCATATCTTCATACTGTAGTTTCTTGTTTTTTCAGTCATGAATTCATTCTGTAGTTTCCTATGTTTTTTCAGTCATGTCTTCATTCTGTAGTTTGGTGTGTTTTTTAAGTCATGTATTCATACTGTAGTTTGGTGTGTTTTTTCAGTCATGTCTTCATACTGCAGTTTGGTGTGTTTTTTCAGTCATGTATTCATTCTGTAGTTTCTTGTGTTTTTTCAGTCATGTCTTCATTCAGTAGTTTGGTGTGTTTTTCAGTCATGTCTTCATACTGTTCTTGTGTTTTTTCAGTCATGTATTCATACTGTAGTTTGGTGTGTTTTTTCAGACACGTCTTCAGTCTGCAGTTTGGTGTGTTTTTTCAGTCATGTCTTCGTGTGTTTTTTCAGTCATGTCTTCATACTGTAGTTTGGTGTGTTTTTTCAGTCATGTCTTCATACTGTAGTTTGGTGTGTTTTTTCAGTCATGTCTTCATGTGTTTTTACAATCATGTATTCATACTGTAGTTTGGTGTGTTTTTTCAGTCATGTCTTCATGTGTTTTTACAATCATGTATTCATACTGTAGTTTGGTGTGTTTTTTCAGTCATGTCTTCATACTGTAGTTTGGTGTGTTTTTTTCAGTCATGTCTTCATTCAGTAGTTTGGTGTGTTTTTCAGTCATGTCTTCATACTGTTCTTGTGTTTTTTCAGTCATGTATTCATACTGTAGTTTGGTGTGTTTTTACAATCATGTATTCATACTGTAGTTTGGTGTGTTTTTTCAGTCATGTCTTCATGTGTTTTTACAATCATGTATTCATACTGTAGTTTGGTGTGTTTTTTCAGTCATGTCTTCATACTGTAGTTTGGTGTGTTTTTTCAGTCATGCCTTCATGTGTTTTTATGATCATGTATTCATACTGTAGTTTGGTGTGTTTTTTCAGTCATGTCTTCATACTGTAGTTTGGTGTGTTTTTTTCAGTCATGTCTTCATGTGTTTTTATAATCATGTATTCATACTGTAGTTTGGTTTGTTTTTTCAGTCATGTCTTCATACTGTAGTTTGGTGTGTTTTTTTCAGTCATGTCTTCATGTGTTTTTATAATCATGTATTCATACTGTAGTTTCTTGTGTATCTCCAGGTTTGGGTTACAAGCTGCTGACCGGGGGTTCAGAAACCAGCGGTTCTGGTGAGTCGGACTACTAAGTACCAGTACTACTGATGTTAAGTACTACTAAGTACCAGTACTACTGATGTTAAGTACTACTAAGTACCAGTACTACTGATGTTAAGTACTACTAAGTACCAGTACTACTGATGTTAAGTACTACTAAGTACCAGTACTACTGATGTTAAGTACTACTAAGTACCAGTACTACTGATGTTAAGTACTACTAAGTACCAGTACTACTGATGTTAAGTACTACTACTGGCATAAAGTACGATGACTGACATTAAGTACTTTTACTGACAGGAAGTACTGATACTGATGAACTACTGTTACCATGAAATCCTACTTCTGACATGGAGTAATCCCATTACTTCTTACTAATACTGCTGCCATGAAGTACTTTTGTTATTGTATTCATTATTAAAAATGAGAGAAACAATATATTTTAAGTTATTTAAGTAGTGTCATATTATTAGTATTATGTATCCTAAGTGGATGTGGTCGGATTTTTTTCAGAAAGTGTCCATCATCTCTCTGAGGTTACAACACACACCACAGGTACAAATATGAATATATACATTAATATATAATACAGTGTACATATATTGTGTGCATTAATATATTCATCAATACATTAGTTTATAAATTCTTATTCTATGATATATAATGTATTCATGAGTATTTGTATTCCTGTCTCCCATCAGGAAGTCCTCTGATAGTTGGAGGTGTGTCTTCTCCCCTGGACTATACAGGTGAGTGTTCAGGTGAGGACACCTCTGGCTTATAGTTAGGTTAGGGTTAGGTTAGGGATATAGTTAGGTCAGGGTCGGGTTATAGGGTTAGGGTCCTCAGCAGTGCTGGAGCTGTGGAGGATGACACCAACCCTACCTATACTTAATATCATCTTCATTTGTCCCTCCCTCTCCTCTCTTCCTCTACTCTTCCCTCCTTTCTAACATGCCCCTCAGGGATCAATGCCCAACCCAGTCATGACATCCTTATTGCCCTCATGGGTGAGTACTACTATAGTAGTAATGAAGCTCTTTTGTCGTACAAGTGTATCATAATAATGTGTAGAAATAATGATGTTGAGTATCACTATCACATTTAGTGTTAGGGTTAGGTTAGGGTTAGGGTTACTACCAAGGGTTAAGAGTTAGGGCTAGGTTTAGGTTAGGTTAGGGTGTGGGTTACTACCAAGGGTTAGAGTTAGGACCAGGTTTAGGTTAGGGCTAGGTTTATGTTTGGTTAGGTTAGGGTTACTACCAACGGTTAGAGTTAGGGCTAGGTTTAGGTTTAGCTTAGGTTAGGGTTACTACCACGGGTTAGAGTTAGGGCCAGGTTTAGGTTTAGGTTAGGGTTAGGGTTACTACCAAGGGTTAGAGTTAGGGCCAGGTTTAGGTTAGGGCTAGGTTTAAGTTTGGGTTAGGTTAGGGTTACTACCAAGGGTTAGAGTTAGGGCTAGGTTTAGGTTTAGCTTAGGTTAGGGTTACTACCACGGGTTAGAGTTAGGGCCAGGTTTAGGTTTAGCTTAGGTTAGGGTTACTACCACGGGTTAGAGTTAGGGCCAGGTTTAGGTTAGGTTAGGGTTAGGGTTACTACCAAGGGTTAGAGTTAGGGCTAGGTTTAGGTTAGGTTAGGGTGTGGGTTACTACCAAGGGTTAGAGTTAGGACCAGGTTTAGGTTAGGGCTAGGTTTATGTTTGGTTAGGTTAGGGTTACTACCAACGGTTAGAGTTAGGGCCAGGTTTAGGTTTAGGTTAGGGTTAGGGTTACTACCAAGGGTTAGAGTTAGGACCAGGTTTAGGTTAGGGCTAGGTTTATGTTTGGTTAGGTTAGGGTTACTACCAAGGGTTAGAGTTAGGGCCAGGTTTAGGTTAGGGCTAGGTTTAAGTTTGGGTTAGGTTAGGGTTACTACCAAGGGTTAGAGTTAGGGCTAGGTTTAGGTTTAGCTTAGGTTAGGGTTACTACCACGGGTTAGAGTTAGGGCCAGGTTTAGGTTAGGGTTAGGGTTACTACCAAGGGTTAGAGTTAGTTCTGGGGTTAGGGTTACCACCAAGGGTTAGAGTTAGGGCTAGGCTTAGGTTATGTTAGGGTTAGGGATACTGCCAAGGGTTAGAGTTAGGGCTAGGTTTAGGTTAGGTTAGGTTATGGTTACTACCAAGGGTTAGTGTTAGGGTTAGGTTTAGGTTAGGGTTAGGGTTACTACCAAGGGTTAGTGTTAGGGTTAGGTTTAGGTTAAGGTTAGGGTTACTAACAAGGGTTAGAGTTAGGGCCAGGTTTAGGTTACGTTAGGGTTAGGGATACTGCCAAGGGTTAGAGTTAGGGCTAGGTTTAGGTTAGGGTTAAGTTAGGGCTAGGTTTAGTTTTAGGTTAGGTTAGGGTTAGGGTTACTACCAAGGGTTAGAGTTAGGGCTAGGTTTAGGTTATGTTAGGGTTAGGGATACTGCCAAGGGTTAGAGTTAGGGCTAGGTTTAGGTTAGGTTAGGTTATGGTTACTACCAAGGGTTAGTGTTAGGGTTAGGTTTAGGTTAAGGTTAGGGTTAGGGTTAGGGTTAGGGTTAGGTTAGGGTTAGGGTTACTACCAAGGGTTAGAGTTAGGGCTAGGTTTAGTTTTAGGTTAGGTTAGGGTTAGGGTTAATACCAAGGGTTAGATTTAGGGCTAGGTTTAGGTTTGGTTAGGTTAGGCTATGGTTACTACCAAGGGTTAGTGTTAGGGTTAAGTTTAGGTTACTACCAAGGGTTAGAGTTAGGGCTAGGTTTAGGGTTAGGTTAGGTAAGGTTAGGGTTAATACCAAGGGTTAGAGTTAGGGCTAGGTTTAGGTTAGGGTTACTACCAAGGGTTAGAGTTAGGGCCAGGTTTAGGTTAGGGTTAAGTTAGGGCTAGGTTTAGTTTTAGGTTAGGTTAGGGTTAGGGTTACTACCAAGGGTTAGAGTTAGGGCTAGGTTTAGTTTTAGGTTAGGTTAGGGTTAGGGTTACTACCAAGGGTTAGTGTTAGGGTTAGGTTTAGTTTTAGGTTAGGTTAGGGTTAGGGTTACTACCAAGGGTTAGAGTTAGGGCTAGGTTTAGGTTTGGTTAGGTTATGGTTACTACCAAGGGTTAGTGTTAGGGTTAGGTTAGGTAAGGTTAGAGTTAATACCAAGGATTAGAGTTAGGGCTAGGTTTAGGTTAGGGTTAAGGTTACTACCAAGGGTTAGAGTTAGGGCTAGGTTTATTTTTAGGTTAGGTTAGGGTTACTACCAAGGATTAGAGTTAGGGCTAGGTTTAGGTTTGGTTAGGGTTAGGGTTACTACCAAAGCTGCAGTTAGTACCTCCATGCCCCACACTAGGGGGCTCAGATGCCTCTGTTGTTGGACAAGACAAAGATTCTGAGTTTCCCTCAGGATGAATAAAGTATCTCTCTATCTATCTATTTATCTATCTATTTATCTCGGTGCTCTAGTTGTTTATTATGGTACCGATTGCACTCCTAACTATCCCTTGAGGAGCAATGACTTCCTATTCCTTCTCAGAGTTTCTTCCTGATATTTGGGGGGGCATTTGTGTGTTAATGGGTCATATGATGTGACCTGTGATTAGGGTTTGGGTCATTATGAGCTTCATAAAAACTGCAGATGGATTGCCCAAGGGGGTCAACAGACCCATGCCACCAAAACACAATGTGTTGCCTATGTTAGTTAATGTCATTAACAATTATTAAGAACTAATGATGTTAATAACAAATATATATATGTATGTGCATGTTGATAACTAATCATATGAATAACTAATAATGTTCAGAAAGATGCTTTATATAATAATAATAATAATAATAATAATAATAATAATACATTTTATTTGTACGCGCTTTTATAGAAGCTCAAAGACACTTTACATTTTTAAAATCATAAAATAGAGCAATAGATTGAAAAAAAAAAAGATAAAAACAGACATATTATAAAATAGAGAGCAGTATAAAAGCACATTGTTATAAGTTAAAAGCTAATTTAAAAAGGTGAGTCTTGGTCTTGAATGTTGGGAAGTGTGCAGATACGGATGGGTTTGGGAAGTTCCAGAGGGAACTCACTCACTAATAATAATATTATTATTATTAGTATTATCATTATTATTATTAATAATAATAATAATAATAATAATAATAATAATAATATAAAAACTAGAAAACGCAATTCCATGGATTATGGAATTACCATGGCATGACAATGTAAAAGGGCTGCAGTGTAAACTAGAAAATGTAATCCCACACTTGAGTCATAATTTATGGATAAAGAATCTGCTAAGAGCCATAATAATATTCCAATTCCAGAATAGAGTTGTGAGAATGTATCTCGTTTAAGACTGTAATGTTTATTGTACAGTTGTTCAAGGCCTCCTAAGGTCACACATGACATTACCCATGCACAGCGACAGGCTTGGGCACAGTGAAGCCACAGTTTATTCAGAATGGCTCTATAGGGTATGTACTTTTGGAATAGAATGTACCACATGTATTCAGGAATGTATAAGCTGTATTCAAGCAAATACTATATAATTAATAATTGTCTCATTATCACAGCCTATTGCCATACATAATTTCCAAATTTACAAAATGGTTATTTTTTATTGACCATTTTTATTATTATTATTAGTAGTAGTAGTAGTAGTAGTGGTAGTAGTAGTAGTAGTAGTAGTAGTAGTAGTAGTAGTAGTAGCAGCAGTAGTAGTAGTAATAGTAGTACCAGTCGTACTTCAACAACAAAATAAAAAAATCAATGCTAAATAGTTGTTACAGTTTCTATCCATTAGATGGCAGTATAAGGCTGGGATATGGCCTACTGGTTTAGTACATAGTTATTATAGCATACATACATACAGCATGTTTTAATGTGTGTTTGAAATCTGATTCTAAGTTTTTCAACTGCATATTATTGGCTACTTACTGTTTGCAAGTGGGACATTTTTTCCTCATATCTCGCATCCCTACATAATACTCAATTAAATGGCCTTTCCTTCTTAAAGTGATGTTTCGGAGTAAAATTCACCCTGAGGTAATTTCCACCAATAATCCAGCCAAATACCCCCTCAGATGCATTTTTAGCGATGGTCAATATTTATCAAGTTTAGGGGTATCAGCCGAATGGCTTAGTACTGGAGTGAATGGTACAGTGTGTACATCTCGTAAATTACCCCACTAATAATGCATGGATTGTTACCCAACTTCTGTAGTAGTACATATATGGTCTGTACTCACAAAACGAGGCATTTTAAAGTTTGTAAGTACACCAGGAGTTTATTTAAAAGAGCACTTTCCTGACAGCTTCAACTCTCTGTTGCTAAGGCTACCGCTGCGTCGACGTCACTTCCGTCTTTCCGGAAAAATTCGTAAAAGTCCTCTTCAAAACTCACAAGTGTAAGGAAAAAGTTAGTGATTCAACACTCCATCGAGATGTATTGACAACTGAAATAATTGAATACTTGATATTATGTACATTGTTTGTTGTGTACGACAGTCCCCAAATCCATAGTTTAGATTTTATATTCCCATTTATTTGTATATAGTTGAAGAAGACTTTTACGAAAGCTTGAATGAACCCATTCAACCCATTTAACATTGTTGTAAGTTAAGAATCTCATTGCTGTTAATTGTGTAATTGTAACAGTGGGCTATTAGCCTTGCCGCACCTTGTCTAAAGTTTGAAAGAGTAGGCCCAGGCCTTTCGTTAATCATATATTGAACTGCAACTGGGTTCTACAGTGCAAACGTAGGATGCGATTTAGTACTCTAACTGTAGGCCTACTTTGGATAATGAAGTTCTTTAGGCCTAAGTGCAGTTTCAGTTGATGAAATTAAATGTCTGGATACAGATGGACAGATGCAACCCCACACCAAACGAATATCTTCAATTATTATTAGGTCATGGGCTAGCCCATAATGTTAGTAGATGTAGTAGCTAACAATGAAAGAATACACTTAAATTTAGAGTTACCTACAGTTCTGTTAGGCATCCTATTTTTCAGATAACAGTTCTCATAGCATTAATACAGCCCGTGCAACTAGTGCAGCTGTGTAGGCTAAGGGCCCGCAATGGACCGGACAGGATCCCAGTCGCAGTGTAAGCTAGCCTATTTGAACGTTTCAGACAGAGAATGCACGACATTTACAGGCCATATGAAGGGGAGATTATTGTTTATGTTTAGCGATACAGACCCACCATTCGCAAATATTTCCTCAGTTACGGTGTCTAAAGCTATCACACATTAAACATTTTAATAAGTTGTAACAACAGCAAATCTTAACAACAGCAGGCCTAATTAATCTTATTGAACCAGCTGCTAACACCAATGATATGTCAATACTTCGCTAGTTAGTAAGTTTGATTTGCACTCTCATACAAAGACAACATTAACGAACATTTGACGACAAAGTCAAGTAGCTCAACCAATGCCGACAAATGGAAAACTTACCTTGCTTGTAATTTGTATGAAATGCCAGTTTGACGAGCGAATCAATGAATCCAACAGACGATAGCCTAGACCGGGTTCACACAGTGACAGCTGTAGTCTAGTTCTAGCCTAGTTCTAGCGTGTGTCAATCGTTGTCAGCTGGAAAGTTGTTTAGCGGAGTCATGGTAACAATGGGGTCAATAGGCTCAATCTTATTTCAATGGAGAGTTTATTGACTTTAAAACTCTTATAGCTTGAAAAGTATAAAGTTTTCAGATCTGAAAAATGCATAGCCGACCTACACGTAACGAGACGTTTGCAATGACGTCTCGTATGACCGATATGATCCAGTTGGAAGCGCTGTATTAAATTTCGGTTTTGGTGGCAAGAATAAAATTGGAGTGCGATAACAGTATGCCTGTTATGACGTAAGACGTCATGCCATGCATAATAATAATAACTACAAAACGCAATTCCAAGGAATTACCATGGCATGACAATGTAAAAAGGCTGCAGTGTAAACTAGAAAATGTGTGCATAGAAATGACTGTGATCTTTCTGATCAATACTTCGCTAGCTAGCGCTAGTAAGTTTGCACTCTCATATCAAGACAACATTAACAAAAGGTTGACGACAAAATCAATGACCCCCAACAAACACCCAAAACTGGAAAACTTACCTTGGTTGTAATTTCAGATATTTGTATCCAATGGCAGTTTGACGAGCGAATCAATTGCACGGCAGTGAATTGAGCAGAGGATAGTGAAAAGGTTCACAGCTGTAGCGTGTGTCAATCATGCCAATGCTGCTTAATCGTTCTCAGCTGGAAAGTTGATTAGCGGAGTCAATGGGATTACGGGCTCAGTTAGTTGTAGGCTATCTATACAGGGAATTTCATGCTTTTTTAATCACAAATAGCTCAAAACTTATAAAGGTTTCATATCTGAAAAGTAGATAGCACACCTACAATTAACGAGACCTTTGTAATGATGTTAGATCTGTATCATGTGATCCAATGGTACGGCGGGAATTAATTGCAGAAAAAAGTCGCAAGAATAATTATAAAGTGGGATAACAGTAACAGTATGCCTGTCATGACGTAAGACGTCATGCCATGCATAATAATAATAACCACATGAATAACTAATCAAGCAAATAATGTTTAGAACTAATACAAACTCAAATGTTTTTTTATGTTAGACGGTAAGGATTTCCTTTGTGCAGGAAGGGTGAATGTATTTGCAACCTCTAATGATGATGATGAAGATGATTTGTATTCCTCAGATCAGACCGGAGGGCCTTCTCATCCCAGCAACCAAGGTCACTCACACCTTTTACATTCAGCCTTCTGTTAGCAGCCCAGCTCAGCCCATTAGAGGCTCCAGCAGCTCAGCCCAGCCCAGCCCATTAGAGGCTCCAGCAGCCCAGCCCATTAGAGGCTCCAGCAGCCCAGCTCAGCCCATTAGAGGCTCCAGCAGCCCAGCCCATTAGAGGCTCCAGCAGCTCAGCCCAGCCCATTAAGGCTCCAGCAGCCCAGCCCATTAGAGGCTCCAGCAGCCCAGCCCATTAAGGCTCCAGCAGCCCAGCTCAGCCCATTAAGGCTCCAGCAGCTCAGCCCATTAGAGGCTCCAGCAGCTCAGCCCAGCTCAGCCCATTAGAGGCTCCAGCAGCTCAGCTCAGCCCATTAGAGGCTCCAGCAGCCCAGCTCAGCCCATTAAGGCTCCAGCAGCTCAGCCCATTAGAGGCTCCAGCAGCTCAGCCCAGCTCAGCCCATTAAGGCTCCAGCAGCCCAGCCCAGCCCATTAGAGGCTCCAGCAGCCCAGCCCATTAAGGCTCCAGCAGCCCAGCTCAGCCCATTAGAGGCTCCAGCAGCCCAGCCCATTAGAGGCTCCAGCAGCTCAGCTCAGCCCATTAGAGGCTCCAGCAGCTCAGCCCATTAGAGGCTCCAGCAGCTCAGCCCATTAGAGGCTCCAGCAGCCCAGCCCATTAAGGCTCCAGCAGCCCAGCCCAGCTCAGCCCATTAAGGCTCCAGCAGCCCAGCCCAGCCCATTAGAGGCTCCAGCAGTGGTTTAAAGGCTCTGCCCCCAGACTGACCTCCTCAGCCTGCTGTTTGGAGCGCGTTGTCCCTCAGATTGTAGGAATAGAAGGCTATTTAAGTACAATAAAGTGTACTTTAGCGTCTGAGACCCATTGCCATGCACCAAGAGTAGGGCTGGAGTTCTAACAGCTGGATTCTTGATCATTCCTTCCTATAACTATAATAACCTATAACTATAACTATACACCTCATTGAAAAGGTCCTGAGCTTAGTTTGATGAGATGCTTTTACAAAACAAAGCAGCTCCTTGAAATAGGACAGATTACTCTCAGATTAGTCTTCGTCTACAGACTGGACATTGGACAATATTCTACAGTATTAGATCTCTTAAATTGATATTCAATGTGTATTTTTCCAAACATCAGGACATCTTGTGGCATATGTGTGAATATGTGTGATTGTCCAACAAGTCTACTCTGAAGTAAATCGTCTCTCAAGGAGCTATTGAGATGAGGAAGCATGCAGGGGAATACTGAACATCAGACTGAATTCATCATGGCAGTGTGTCTGAAACAACCCAAATCTATCTATCAGACTGTACGACAGGCCATTAATAATCAATCATTAATAATCAATAATCATTAATAATCAATAAGTCATCAGTTAAAGACACACTTCTAGCAGCTGGCCCAGATGGAGACGTAATCCCTGCTAACCGATTCCAACCCAGATCAGACCAGCCAGTACAACATAACATTCCAGCAACCAGCCTCGTTCTCCAGCTGGCTATCACTAACCAGCCTACTAACCAGCCTGGTTCTCCACCAACCCGCCTGGTTCTCTACTAAACAACCTGGTTATCCACTAACCCGCCTGGTTATCCACTAACCAACCTGGTTCTCTACTAAACAACCTGGTTATCCACTAACCCGCCTGGTTCTCTACTAACCAGCCTGGTTCTCCACCAACCCGCCTGGTTCTCCACCAACCCGCCTGGTTCTCCACCAACCCGCCTGGGTCTCCACTAACCCGCCTGGTTCTCTACTAACCAGCCTGGTTCTCCACCAACCCGCCTGGTTCTCCACCAACCCGCCTGGGTCTCCACTAACCCGCCTGGTTCTCTACTAACCAACCTGGTTATCCACCAACCCGCCTGGGTCTCTACTAACCAACCTGGTTATCCACTAACCAGCCTGGGTCTCCACCAACCCGCCTGGGTCTCCACTAACCCGCCTGGTTCTCTACTAACCAACCTGGTTATCCACTAACCAGCCTGATTTTCCACTAACCAGCCTACTAACCAGCCTGGTTCTCCTATAACCAGCCTTGTTCTCTACTAACAAGCCTACTAACCAGCCTGGTTCTCTACTAACAAGCCTACTAACCAGCCTGGTTCTCTACTAACAAGCCTACTAACCAGCCTGGTTCTCTACTAACAAGCCTACTAACCAGCCTGGTTTGACACTAACAAGCCTACTAACCAGCCTGGTTCTCTACTAACAAGCCTACTAACCAGCCTGGTTTGACACTAACCAGCCTGGTTATCCAGGCCCCCTTTTCCACCAACATAGAGGTTCTGTTCCAGACAGTGCACAAAACAAACTTTGAATTTGATCAAAAATAGTTTGGTTCAAAACCCGAACAACTGCTTCCCAGTTGGAATGAAAAATTGCAGGTTTTCCTGAGTGATGACATCCTTCCTGGGGTGCCCCGCCCTACAGGTTCTGGTTGGCCAGACAGCACCAAGGTTCCAACAATCCTCGAGAACCAGAACTAATTAGGTGGAAAAGGGCTATAGGAATCAGCCTGGTTCAACCAGCCTGTTGAACCAGACTGTAGGTTACAGTCGGTAACAGTAGGTTAACCAGCATACTTGTTGTGTTCCAGTGGTGGTGTCTGACCCTGGGCTAGACCCCTCCAAGACTTCACACCCGGCCTCAGCCCCTCCCTCCAGCTCAGCTCACCCCAATCCTCCAGGTTAATACTCAGACACCAGACTACCACCTCCACTATACCACCTCCACATTACCACCTCCACCCTACCACCTCCACATTACCACCTCCACTATACCACCTCCACATTACCACCTCCACTATACCACCTCCACATAACCACCTCCACTATACCACCCCCACCATATCACCTCCACCCTACCACCTCCACATTACCACCTCCACTATACCACCTCCACATTACCACCTCCACCCTACCACCTCCACATTACCACCTCCACCCTACCACCTCCACATTACCACCTCCACTATACCACCTCCACCATACCACCTCCACCCTACCACCTCCACTTTACCACCTCCACCCTACCACCTCCACTATACCACCTCCACCATACCACCTCCACCCTACCACCTCCACTTTACCACCTCCACCCTACCACCTCCACCATACCACCCCCACAATACCACCTCCACCCTACCACTTCCACAAAACCACCCCCACCATACCACCTCCACATAACCACCCCCACCATACCACCTCCACATAACCACCCCCACCATACCACCTCCACATAACCACCCCCACCATACCACCTCCACATTACCACCTCCACCCTACCACCTCCACCCTACCACCTCCACATTACCACCTCCACATAACCACCTCCATCATACCACCTCCACATTACCACCTCCACCATACCACCTCCACATTACCACCTCCACCCTACCACCTCCACATTACCACCTCCACTATACCACCTCCACATTACCACCTCCACCCTACCACCTCCACATTACCACCTCCACTATACCACCTCCAGATTACCACCTCCACCCTACCACCTCCACCCTACCACCTCCACATTACCACCTCCACTATACCACCCCCACTATACCACCTCCACATTACCACCTCCACCCTACCACATCCACATTACCACCTCCACCCTACCACCTCCACATAGCCACCCCCACCATACGACCTCCACATTACCACCTCCACCATACCACCTCCACATAACCACCCCCACCATACGACCTCCACATTACCACCTCCACATTACTATCTCCACATTACCACCTCCACCATACCACCTCCACATTATCATCTCCACCCTAACACCTCCGCATTACCACCTCCACCATACAACCTCCACATTACCATCTCCACCCTACCACCTCCACATTATCATCTCCACCCTAACACCTCCACATTACCACCTCCACATTACCACCTCCACATAACCACCTCCATCATACCACCTCCACATTACCATCTCCAGCCTAACACCTCCACATTACCACCTCCACCATACCACCTCCACATTACCATCTCCACCCTACCACCTCCACATTACCACCTCCACATTACCACCTCCACATAATCACCCCCACCATACGACCTCCACATAACCACCCCCACCATACCACCTCCACATTACCACCTCCACCATACCACCTCCACATTACCATCTCCACCCTACCACCTCCACATTACCATCTCCACCCTACCACCTCCACATTATCATCTCCACCCTACCACCTCCACATTATCATCTCCACCTTAACACCTCCACATTACCACCTCCACTATACCACCTCCATATAACCACCCCCACCATACCACCTCCACATTACCACCTCCACATTATCATCTCCACTATACCACCTCCACATTACCATCTCCACCATACCACCTCCACATTACCATCTCCACCCTACCACCTCCACATTACCACCTCCACATTACCACCTCGACATAACCACCTCCACCATACCACCTCCACATTACCATCTCCACCCTACCACCTCCACATTATCATCTCCACCCTAACACCTCCACATTACCTTCTCCACATTACCACCTCCATCATACCACCTCCACATTACCATCTCCACCCTAACACCTCCACATTACCACCTCCACCATACCACCTCCACATTACCACCTCCACCCTACTACCTTCACATTACCATCTCCACCCTAACACCTCCACATTACCACCTCCACATTACCACCTCCACCCTACCACCTCCACATTACCACCTCCACCCTACCACCTCCACATTAACACCTCCACCATACCACCTCCACATTACCATCTCCACCCTACCACCTCCACATTATCATCTCCACCCTAACACCTCCACATTACCACCTCCACATAACCACCTCCATCATACCACCTCCACATTACCATCTCCACCCTAACACCTCCACATTACCACCTCCACCATACCACCTCCACATTACCACCTCCACCATACCACCTCCACATTACCACCTCCACCATTCCACCCCCACATAACCACCTCCACCATACCACATCCACATTACCACCTCCACCATACCACCTCCACATTACCATCTCCACCCTACCACCTCCACATTAGCACCTCCACATTACCACCTCCACATAACCACCTCCACCGTACCACCTTCACATTACCATCTCCACCATACCACCTCCACATTACCACCTCCACCCTACTACATTACCATCTCCACCCTAACACCTCCACATTACCACCTCCACCATACCACCTCCACCCTACTACCTCCACATTACCATCTCCACCCTAACACCTCCACATTACCACCTCCACATTACCACCTCCACTATACCATCTCCACCCTACCACCTCCACATTACCACCTCCACCCTACCACCTCCACATTACCACCTCCACCCTACTACCTCCATATTACCACCTTCACCCTACCACCTCCACATTACCACCTCCACCCTACTACCTCCATATTACCACCTTCACCCTACTACCTCCACATTACCACCTCCACATTATCATCTCCACCCTAACACCTCCACATTACCACCTCCACATAACCACCTCCATCATACCACCTCCACATTACCATCTCCACCCTAACACCTCCACATTACCACCTCCACCATACCACCTCCACATTACCACCTCCACCATACCACCTCCACATTACCACCTCCACCATTCCACCCCCACATAACCACCTCCACCATACCACATCCACATTACCACCTCCACCATACCACCTCCACATTACCATCTCCACCCTACCACCTCCACATTAGCACCTCCACATTACCACCTCCACATAACCACCTCCACCGTACCACCTTCACATTACCATCTCCACCATACCACCTCCACATTACCACCTCCACCCTACTACATTACCATCTCCACCCTAACACCTCCACATTACCACCTCCACCATACCACCTCCACCCTACTACCTCCACATTACCATCTCCACCCTAACACCTCCACATTACCACCTCCACATTACCACCTCCACTATACCATCTCCACCCTACCACCTCCACATTACCACCTCCACCCTACCACCTCCACATTACCACCTCCACCCTACTACCTCCATATTACCACCTTCACCCTACCACCTCCACATTACCACCTCCACCCTACTACCTCCATATTACCACCTTCACCCTACTACCTCCACATTACCACCTCCACCCTACCACCTCCACATTACCACCTCCACATTACCACCTCCACCATACCACCTCCAACCTACCACCTCCACATTACCACCTCCACATTACAACCTCCACCATACCACCTCCACCCTACTACCTCCACATTACCAGCTCCACCCTACCACCTCCACATTACCATCTCCACCCTAACACCTCCACACTACCACCTCCACATTACCAGCTCCACCATACCACCTCCACCCTACTACCTCCACACTACCACCTCCACCCTACCACCTCCACATTACCATCTCCACCCTAACACCTCCACACTACCACCTCCACCCTACCACCTCCACATTACCACCACCCAGGGACGTAATTTGCGGGGGGGTTAGGGGGGTCATGACCCCCGCAAAAATCCGATCACACTAATATAACCCCCCCAATATCATAACATCATTCAGATTAATAAAAATATGAAATATTCTGAATGAATAACTTGTTTGTTTTCTTTATTCATTTCATTTGCCAGCAAGATAGTATCGTGTTTTAATCATCTGTAATGTAGCCTACCCCCCCCCCACTCCCCCACCGACTACACCGACAAATTAGCATGTTATCTTTTACACAAGAAAATTATTAAATAAATAAATATGCCGCAAGTTTAACCCCCCCAAATGGTAGACCCAAAGTTACGCCCTTGCCACCACCACATTACCACCTCCACATTACCACCTCCACCCTACCACCTCCACATTACCACCTCCACCCTAACACCTCCACATTACCACCTCCACCATACCACCTCCACATTACCATCTCCACCCTACTACCTCCACATTACCACCTCCACCCTACCACCGCCACATTACCACCTCCAACCTAACACCTCCACATTACCACCTCCACCCTAACACCTCCACATTACCACCTCCACCCTACCACCTCCACATTACAACCTCCACCCTACCACCTCCACATTACCATCTCCACCCTACCAACTCCACATTACCACCTCCACCCTACCACCTCCACATTACCATCTCCACCCTACCACCTCCACATTACCACCTCCACATTACCACCTCCACCCTACCACCACCACATTATCATCTCCACCCTACTACCTCCACCCTACCACCTCCACATTACCACCTCCACCCTAACACCTCCACATTATCATCTCCACCCTACCACCTCCACATTACCATCTCCACCCTACCACCTCCACATTACCACCTCCACCCTACCATCCCCACATTACCACCTCCACCCTAACACCTCCACATTAACACCTCCACCCTACTTCCTCCACATTATCATCTCCACCCTAATACCTCCACATTACCATCTCCACCCTAACACCTCCACATTACCACCTCCACCCTACTACCTACACATAATCATCTCCACCCTAACACCTCCACATTATCATCTCCACCCTAACACCTACACATTATCATCTCCACCCTACCACCTCCACACATCTCCACCCTACCACCTCCACATTACCACGTCCACCCTACCACCTCCACCCTACCACCACCACATTATGATCTCCTCCCTACCACCTCCACATTACCATCTCCACCCTACCACATCCACATTACCACCTCCACCCTACTACCTTCACATTACCATCTCCACCCTAACACCTCCACATTACCACCTCCACATTACCACCTCCACCCTACCACCTCCACATTACCACCTCCACCCTACCACCTCCACATTACCACCTCCACCATACCACCTCCACATTACCATCTCCACCCTACCACCTCCACATTATCATCTCCACCCTAAAACCTCCACATTACCATCTCCACCCTACCAGCTTTCCAGTCTACTAGACCACCAACACCATTTATATATAGGCCATTCAGCAGACGCCTTGTATCCAAAGCAAAAATGTACAAAGAGTACATAGGTGAAAGGTGAAACATTTAATTGCTGCTTATACAGTAAGAAAGTCGCCAGAACAAGTTTCAAGCATTTCAATTGCTAGGTTAACCATTGCTAGTATACAACATCTCTGTCTAAGTGCCAAGTTACAAAGAGCGATTAAATTGCCAAGACGTACAACAAATTAGAGCTTGAGGGAGGGTTATGCAGGGTTCAGGTGAACTATGAACAAGTGGGTCTTCAGTCTCTTCTGGAAGATGGGGAGTGACTCTGCAGTCCTGACATAGGCAGGGAGCTCGTTCCACCACTGCGTTGCGAGAAGAGTTGAGATTTTGCCATCCAACCTTTTCCTCCTTTTAGTGATGGAGGTGCCAGTCAACCAGCTGAGGTACAGTAGTTGAGTGGAGTGCTCGTGCTTGTTTCACTAATGTTTGGAGGTAGGTAGGGGCAGTTCCAGAGATGACAGGAGATGACAAGTGCTTGGGTCAGGAGCAGTGTCGCTTCCCTCATGAGGAAAGGCCGGATCCTGCGGATGTCGTAGAGAACAAAGCTACAGGATTGGGTCACTGCAGTGATGTTTGCAGTGCAGGACAGTTGGTTGTTGAGTATTACGCCCAGCTTCATTGCGGTCGGTGAGGCAGATACTGTGATGCCCTCGACCGAGTCTAGCAGGTCCCTGTGAGGGCAGTCTTTCCCCGGTATGAAGAGAAGCTCAGTCTTTGCGAGATTGAGCTTGAGTTGATGCACAGTTGTCCAAGAGCTGATGTCTGCTAAGCATTCTGAGATGTGTGTTGCAAACAGAGTGTCTGAGGGGGGGAAGGAGAGGAACAGTTGAGTGTTGTCCGCATAACAGTGATAGAAGAAGCCATGTGATGTGATTACAGAGCCTACATACAGAGTATATAGGGAGAACAGAAGCGGTCCTAGTACTGAGCCTTGAAGGACCCCAGTGTTTAGCGAGCAGGGTTTGGACAGGGAGCCGTTCCATGTGACCTGATAAGTGTGATCCATAAGGTAAGATGTGAACCAGGCTAGCGCAGTGTCAGTAATGCCGAGTTCAGCAAGGGTGGCGAGGAGGGTCTGGTGTTTCATGGTGTCGACTGCCGCAGACAGGTCGAGGAGAACAAGCACCGATGAGAGAGAAGAGGCTTTGGTGGCACAAAGGGACTCGGTCACCGTCAGGAGGGCCGTCTCTGTAGTAGTAGTCTTGAAGCAAGACTGATGGGGATCAAGCAAGTCGTTTTCTGAGAGATAGGACGACAGTTGGTTAGAGACTGCACTTTTCAGGGATTTGGAAAGGAATGATAGCAGAGATACTGGTCTGTAGTCCAGGATGTCAGCAATGTCAAGGGTAGGCTTTTTGAGGAATGGTTTGACAGATTTGAAGGGTGCAGGGACGAGACCTGAGGTGAGGGAAGAGTTAAGGAGGGTGGTGATGAACGATGTCGGTCCAGATGGCCTGGAGAAGGGAGGAGAGGATGGGGTCAAGAGGACAGGTGGTCACATGGTTGGATGTGACCAGTCTCAGGACCTCTTTGGAGGAGAGAGGGGTAAAACGGTTAAGTCTAGCAGAGGCGGCAAAATCGTCAGCAGTGAGTGAGGAAGGAGGGGGGGGGGGGAGGGGAAGGAGGGTTGAGGAGAGAGAAGAACATGGAAAACAGTTTTCTGGGGTTGGAGGCAGAGGAGTTGATCTTGTTCCGGTAGAATGTAGATTTGGCTGCTGACACTGTGGAAGTGAAGTCTGAGAGGAGGTGCAGGTAGTGGGAGAGATCATCAGCACAGCCTGATTTCTTCCATTTCCTCTAAGCTGTCCGTAGCTCTGTTCTATGAGCCCGCAGAGATTCGGACAGCTGAGGAGGAGGAGGAGAAGATCCCGCAGGTCTGGATGAGAGGGGACAGAGGGAGTCCAAAGAGGCGGAGAGGGAAGACAGCAGGGTAGAGGAGGCTTCCACAGTGGAGAGTAGCGAGAATTGTTTTGGGGGGTAGTGATGAGAGAACAGCAGAGGAGAGAGCGGATGGGGAGAGGGTTTTCAGGTTCCTGCGGTGGTGACAGTGTGGGTGGTAGGAGGAACAGAACAGAGGAGGGGGACTTCAAGGGGAGAGAGAAAGCGACAAAGTGATGGTCAGACACAGGGAGCGGGGTAACTGACACACAACAGAAGAATTAGAACAGAAGTTCTAATTCCTTACGTACTTACTAATAGCAACAATCCTGCAACTCCTTCTTTAACAGACAAATTGTTTTCATGATACTACAATGACACGACAATGACTTCATGATGAATATCTCTCTCTCCCAGCACCAGGAGATCCAACCGACCACGTCTACCTGACCTTTGACCGGCTGCACCATTCCCCCACTGGTCCTGACCAATCATCTTCTACTTTGACATCAGGTTCTGGGCCTGGCCACACCCTCTCAGACCACACCCCCTTGAGAGGGCAGCAAGGTTAGTGATGACCCTGAGCCTTTCTTCTCCGGTGTTGAAATAACTCTTCTCTGGTGCTAGACTAACTCCTCTTCTCTGGTGTTAGACTAACTGTTCTCTGGTGTTAAACTAACCCTTCTCTGGTGTTAAAATAACTCTTCTTCCCTGGTGTTAGACTTACTCCTCTTCTCCGATGTTAGACTAACTCTTCTCTGGTGTTAGACTAACTCTTCTCTGGTGTTAAACTAACCCTTCTCTGGTGTTAGACTAACTCTTCTTCCCTGGTGTTAGACTTACTCCTCTTCTCCGATGTTAGACTAACTCTTCTCTGGTATTAGACTAACCCTTCTCTGGTATTAGACTAACTCTTCTCTCCTGTTAGACTAACGCCTCTTCTCCGATGTTGGACTTACTCTTCTCTGGTGCTAGACTTACTCTTCTTCTCTGGTGTTGAACTAACTCTTCTGTTTCAGAGTTCCAGTCAACCACAGTTCCTGCTATAGAGCAGCCAGGTGAACTCAGATAACTTAATTATTAGTTATCTAATGAAAAGTTCTTGTTAGTGTGGTTGCAAAGCAAGCCATGCTCTTGTTGTTTATTATTCTGCCTAATTTTTACGTTACCATCTCCTACAGTTTGACAAACCATACAATCCAACAAACCAACAACATTGGACATGTAACGGTATACTTTTGTGTAAATATTGTATAATATTGATTGAATTGAAAATGGCTCAAATCAGATTATGCAAATGAGCCAACATTAATGAATCATTCACAATTCCACTTTATTGTGGCCCTGGGAGCAGTAAATTATGTCACAATCAGCTTCAATCCACCACTGTTCCAAGTTATCACTTAGCATTCCTTAGGATGGAAGTCAGTGAAGAAATAACTCCTTCAAACACTCCAAAGAGCTGGGAGTTGTCTGAGTTGGTTATAGAAACCACCAGATCTCCACAAGGTGAAGCACCACCTTGACCACAAGGGGGTCCATAGTAGCAGTGAAAGCTAAACGGCTGAGACCTTATTTGACCTGCTAAACACCGAAAAGGTGCAGGTGTGTCTGTACCTTCTAGGTTTTGGAACCAATTGGGGTTTCTTTCCCCATGAAACATGAACCTTGATTACACTGAATTAGGTTCACATGCTCGTTGGAAGTGCCAGACCATGAGTTATATTTCACTTTTGTATTCAGTTAAAATTGGCCAAGTTATGCGTGAATAAAAATATTCCCGCATATGACTGTAAAAGAGCTGTCGCCATTCAATCGATCTGAAGTCTGCTTCTTTGTGGCCCAGGGTCTTAAAAAGAAAGAAATTGGTATTAGCCTTGCAAACATTAGCATGTTAGCATGCTCCCTTCATACATTTAATACATGCAAGCTGAGCACGCTAACATGCTAAAGTGTTGGCTCATGCAACCACACGCTTTTTGTTCAGAAAAATCAAGTTTGAATATGATATTAGAATATGTAAGAATTCTTTGTAAGAATATAAATTATAATATGTTGTTAGAATATATATTAAAATATGTTGTTAGAATATATATCAGCATATGTTGTTAGAATATAAATTATAATATGTTGTTAGAATATATATTAAAACATGCTAGATACTGTATATCAGAATACATTTTAGAATGTATATTAGACCCTCCAGGTTTTTTGCGATGTTGCGATTTGCAACTTCAACGCAACATCAACCAATTCCCGCAAATTCAGGGCGGTGTTGCAATTTTAACAAACCACCGCAACTTTCACGCAAATCTGACCAAATCATTGGCGTCATCTTGAACTGACTTCGACAAACTGCCTTCCGCTTTACTTCTGTGTTTACTACGTTCAAGAGATTCAAGAGAGCAGCATGTGCGCGTCCAACGTTTCACACTTCCAACCAAAATAACTGTGAAAGATCGCGAAAAACAGCATCCTGGCATTCTACATGAAAGCGGGGGGAAATTATTTTGCACTGCCTGCAACATTGTGATGGAACATGAGCGGAAATATTCCATTGACAAGCATTTTGCCACCGCAAAACAAAGTGTTACTGAGAGTGTGTTGTGTTTACAGTGAAGGCCTCTGTGCACTTTACATTGTTTTTTGAATTAATAGATGCCAAAGTTTTGCCAAAATGGTTAGGTGAATGGTTAGGTTAATGCTGATGTGTCTTCAGCATCATGCTGTGAGGTTTTGTTCTGTTGAACTGAGATTGTTTTTTTATTTCGTATGTGAAGGCTCAGCCATTCACATTATTGTTTATAATTTTTATTTAAGTTAGTATTCAGGAGAGACGGCCTATACAGTACAGTACTAATACCAATGTTTTTATTTCTGATATGATCCGGCCAACAATTAAATCGAGCGCAACTGGACTTAGATTTGTCTGTGAAGACGTTTCGCCTCTTATCCAAGCGGCTTCATCAGTTCGTAACGCATCAGTCTGACTAGTCCGCACTAGTCAGACAGACAGTGGAGTTAGACCCAGGTATTTAACCTCAGTGGAAGTGTCCACCCAACAATCTCTCTGACTAGTGCGGACTAGTCAGACTGATGCGTTACGAACTGATGAAGTCGCTTGGATAAGAGGCGAAACATCTTCACAGACAAATTTGGTTCGATTTAATTGTTGGCCGGATTAAACATGACCTGGATGAATGAGAACATTCATAGACAATTCTGATATGAATTCTGCGGCATTTATATAATAACATTTTGTAGGCAACTTCATGTGAGGTTCTGTGCACTTCTGTGCCTTTGGATAAGTAAAGTCTATTTTGCTGCATTTTTATATTCCTGGTAATCTTTTATTTGCCATGGAAAATCGTAACTTTCGCAACTTTTATCGCAACTTTCAGTTCCTCTTGCACTGTAATCACAACAAAAAACTATAAAACACTGCAACTTTCATCGCAATTTTTTTGGAAAAGCTCCCACAACATCAGGTATTTTAGTCTGCAACAATCTAAAGAAAGGCCCACGAAATCCTTGAGTGACGGATATATCACAATAAGTTGTCGGAATATATATCCGAATATGTTGTCAGAATATGTCGTTGTGCTACAGGCAACGGTCGGCAGACTCTCCTAACAGACACCAGTCAAGGTACGGCTCTTCACATCCTCAGTCATTTAAAACATCCTATAATATTACCTTGTTCATGTGTTACACTAAAAACTATATGCATTGTAAAATACCATCTACAATCTGTGTACAGGTAGTAGTGTGACTATGGCTACTGTTGTGGATGGTAGCCAAGGTAACCAAGTCCCGACAGGTAGAGTCCCAGTGTCCCTTCATGAGCAATTACAAACACTGCTTGTTACTGATGATGGCTAATGCTAGCACAGTTTCTCAGCTACTTCTAAAGGCTAATGCTAGCACAGTTTCTCAGCTGCTTCTAAAGGCTAATGCTAGCACAGTTTCTCAGCTACTTCTAAATGCTAATGTGTTTTGCAGGTACAGCTGGTTATCAAATGGATGCAGAAACAGGTAGGGCACATGAATAGAGTCATATGATATCTATCTATAACCACACACCTGAATAGAGTCATATGATATCTATCTATAACCACACACCTGAATAGAGTCATATGATATCTATCTATAACCACACACCTGAATAGAGTCATATGATATCTATCTGTAACCACACACCTGAATAGAGTCATATGATATCTATCTATAACCACACACCTGAATAGAGTCATATGATATCTATCTATAACCACACACCTGAATAGAGTCATATGATATCTATCTATAACCACACACCTGAATAGAGTCATATGATATCTATCTATAACCACACACCTGAATAGAGTCATATGATATCTATCTGTAACCACACACCTGAAAAGAGTCATGTGATATCTATCTATAACCACACACCTGAAAAGAGTCATATGATATCTATCTGTAACCACACACCTGAATAGATTCATATGATATATATCTATAACCACACTCCTGAATAGAGTCATATGATATCTATCTATAACCACACACCTGAATAGAGTCATATGATATCTATCTATAACCACACACTTGAATAGAGTCATGTGATATCTATCTATAACCACACACCTGAATAGAGTCATATGATATCTATCTGTAACCACACACCTGAATAGATTCATATGATATATATCTATAACCACACTCCTGAATAGAGTCATATGATATCTATCTATAACCACACACCTGAATAGAGTCATATGATATCTATCTATAACCACACACTTGAATAGAGTCATGTGATATCTATCTATAACCACACACCTGAATAGAGTCATATGATATCTATCTATAACCACACACCTGAATAGAGTCATATGATATCTATCTATAACCACACACCTGAAAAGAGTCATATGATATTTATCTGTAACCACACACCTGAATAGATTCATATGATATATATCTATAACCACACTCCTGAATAGAGTCATATGATATCTATCTATAACCACACACCTGAATAGAGTCATATGATATCTATCTATAACCACACACCTGAATAGAGTCATATGATATCTATCTATAACCACACACCTGAAAAGAGTCATATGATATTTATCTGTAACCACACACCTGAATAGATTCATATGATATATATCTATAACCACACTCCTGAATAGAGTCATATGATATCTATCTATAACCACACACCTGAATAGATTCATATGATATCTATCTATAACCACACACCTGAATAGAGTCATGTGATATCTATCTATAACCACACACCTGAATAGAGTCATATGATATCTATCTATAACCACACACCTGAATAGAGTCACATGATATCTATCTGTAACCACACACCTGAATAGAGTCATATGATATCTATCTATAACCACACACCTGAATAGAGTCATATGATATCTATCTATAACCACACACCTGAATAGAGTCATATGATATCTATCTATAACCACACACCTGAATAGAGTCACATGATATCTATCTATAACCACACACCTGAATAGAGTCACATGATGTTATATTATTAGCTGGTTTTGCAGCAGATTATTTTGGTGAATAATATAGGCTACTTTTGCTGTCCTCAGTGTGTGTGTGTGTGTGTGTCTGTACACAAATGGACAGATAGCTAACAGGTTCCAAGAGAAAGTCAGAGGCTGGAGTAGAGTTGAATGCTCTTCACTGTTGTTGTTATTCTCATGAAAGGATCTTTGTAAAACTGAAATGATACAGAAAGAGTACCAATTACTGGATACTATGTAAACAATGATCTACATGAAGTCCACAGACATAAAATGATGTAACTTATGTAAACAGCTACAACGTTATAACACAAAAATACAACACTCAAGGGATATGTAAATAGCTGTACATAACCTGCAAATATCCTGTAAATAATGTACATAAAGTCCACCTGCTTTAATATTAATAGAAACGTTACTGGCATACTTGTAGCTAGTTTAAAGGGGTAGTTCCGAATTTTGGACATAGGAACTCATTTCTAGCCAGTGTGTTATTTTCATTGGAGACATTTTCAACACATTTAATTCAGTCCTTCAGAGTTGCAGAAAATAAACAAAGAACATGACACTACTGTTGGCCGGAACAATGCCAAAACAAAAAAATTGAAAAAGCTAGCTACTAGTACCTTACTACTTACAACTACATTGAAAAATATATCACTATGTAACATATTGAAACATCACAGTATTGAAATATTAATCACAGCATATCATGTTGAAACATCACAGTATAACATATTGAAACATATCACAATTGAACATATTGAAACATATTACAGCGTAACATATTGAAACATTCATCACAGCATAACATGTTGAAACATCACAGTGTAACATATTGAAACATATCACAGTTTAACATTGAAACATATCACAGCGTAACATATTGAAACATTCATCACAGCATAACATGTGGAAACATCACAGTGTAACATATTGAAACATATCACAGTGTAACATTGAAACATATAACAGCGTAACACATTGAAACATATCACAGTGTGACATATTGAAACATATCACAGTGTAAAATGTAAACCTATCACAGTGTAACATTGAAACATATCACAGCATAATATATTAAAACATATCACAGTGTAACATATTGAAACATATCACTGTGTAAAATATTGAAACATATCACTGTGTAACATATTGAAACATATCACAGCGTAACATATTAAAACATCACAGTGTAACATATTGAAACATTCATCATAGCATACCATGTTGAAAGATCACAGTGTAACATATTCAAACATTCATCACAGTATAACATGTTGAAACATCAGAGTGTAACATAAAAACATATCACAGCATAACATATTCAAACATTTATCACAGCATACCATTTTGAAACATCACAGTGTAACATATTGAAACATATCACAGTGTAACATATTGAAACATCACAGTGTAACATATTGAAACATATGACAGCATACCATGTTAAACATCACAGTGTAACGTATTAAAACATATCACTGTGTAACATATTGAAATATATCACAGTGTAACATATTGAAACATATCACAGTGTAACATATTTAAACATCACAGTGTGACGTATTAAAACATATCACTGTGTAACATATTGAAATATATCACAGTGTAACATATTGAAACATATCACAGTGTAATATATTGTAACATGTATCTTCCTGTATCATAGTGATTGAACCGACCAGACACCAGGGCAGCCTTACTTTAACTTGAAGTACTGCTTCAGGGAGTCTTCAGCGAGCTTATGCTAATATTGATGTACAATATATTGCTAAATAATAACCAGCTCACAATTAAATGGGAAGAAGGGGCAATTATATAGCATGTATAATACTTTGAGTAGATATATTCCAGCTGTACTTTCCATTATTGCTATTTCTATTCATAGTGGAAGTCTCTAGGCCTCCTCCTGGAACAGCCAGCTCCTTCTCTGATGTCATAGGTATCAGCACCCCTCCTCACCTCTACACCTGCACCTCCTCCTCACCTCTACACCTGCACCTCCTCCTCACCTCTACACCTGCACCTCCTCCTCACCTCTACACCTGCACCTCCTCCTCACCTCTACACCTGCACCTCCTCCTCACCTCTACACCTGCACCTCCTCCTCACCTCTACACCTGCACCTCCTCCTCACCTCTACACCTGCACCTCCTCCAATTAGGACACATGTGTTACATGTATCCCTTTAATAGATATATTAAGAAAGTACATCTTTATATATATTAGGATATTTGTATTTGAACATATGCTTATAAGATCATATAAGCATATATTCTATATTATTATATGATATATATTATACATCATATTTTTGTTATTGTTTGCAGGAGAAACAGAGTCGCCACAACCCAGCAGCTTGACTCACACACATTCAGGTGTGTGCATGTGTGTGTGTTTTGTGTGTGTTTCTGTACTGCTACCATGACAACCATCTCACCATCTGGTTCCTCTGCAGCCCCTGCCCTCCCAGCTGACGTGGTCACCATGGCCACTGCCCTGAGCACTCACACAGGTAACCAGGAGCCAGGGATTTCCATGGTAACATGGTTCAGTGTTCTTACCCCCTTAGCAGGAATGTCAATATAGAATATTATGGTATAAACCAGACTATAGACTATATTTACCTGACAAATCTGTCAATATACTGTAGCATTCTATATTCCCTACAATATACTTTATATAGTTACAACATTATGCTAAACTATATACTTTATTTTTATAGTAACATACTGTCTATCAATATTAATAGTAATAGTAATAGTAATAGTAATAGTAATTAATAGTAATTAATAGAATTGTATTTTAGTATATTCTCTATAGTGACACTAATGAATACAATAATGAAAATTGATTACCAAGAGGTACCCTAACACACCCTAAAGTTTATCCATATATGATATTTATATAGTATGTGTGTGTGTGTGTGTGTGCGTGCGTGCGTGCGTGTGTGTGCGTGCGTGTATGTGTGTATGTGTGTGTGTGTGTTTGTGTGTGTGTGTGTGTGTGTGTGAATGTATGTGTGTGTGTGTGTGTGTGTGTGTCTGTTTGTGTGTGTGTGTGTATGTGTGTTTGTGTGTGTGTGTGTGTGTGTGCGTGCGTGCGTGTGTGTGTGTCTGTGTGTCTGTGTGTGTTTGTGAATGTATGTGCGTGTGTGTGTGTGTGTCTGTGTGTCTGTGTATGTGTGTGTGTGTGTGTGTGTATGTGCTTATGTGTGTGTGTCTGTGTGTGTGTGTATGTGCGTGCGTGTATGTGTGTATGTGTGTGTGTGTGTTTGTGTGTGTGTGTGTGTGTGTGTGTGAATGTATGTGTGTGTGTGTGTCTGTTTGTGTGTGTGTGTGTGTATGTGTGTGTGTGTTTGTGTGTGTGTGTGTGTGTGTGTGCGTGCGTGTGTGTGTGTCTGTGTGTCTGTGTGTGTGTGTGAATGTATGTGCGTGTGTGTGTGTGTGTCTGTGTGTCTGTGTATGTGTGTGTGTGTGTGTGTGTGTGTCTGTGTGTGTGTATGTGCTTATGTGTGTGTGTCTGTGTGTGTGTGTGTCTGTGTGTGTGTGTGTATGTGTGTGTGTGTGTTTGTGTGTGTGTGTGCGTGCGTGCGTGTGTGTGTCTGTTTGTCTGTGTGTGTGTGTGAATGTATGTGCGTGTGTGTGTGTGTGTCTGTGTGTGTGTATGTGTGTGTGTGTGTCTGTGTGTGTGTATGTGCGTATGTGTGTGTTTCTGTGTGTGTGTCTGTGTGTGTGTGTATGTGTGTGTGTGTGTGTCTGTGTGTGTGTATGTGCGTATGTGTGTGTGTGTGTGTGTGTGTGTGTGTGTGTCTGTGTGTGTGTGTGTGTATGTGTGTGTGTGTGTTTGTGTGTGTGTGTGTGTGCGTGCGTGTGTGTGTGCGTGTGTGTGTCTGTGTGTCTGTGTGTGTGTGTGAATGTATGTGCGTGTGTGTGTGTGTGTCTGTGTGTGTGTGTATGTGCGTATGTGTGTGTTTCTGTGTGTGTGTCTGTGTGTGTGTGTATGTGTGTGTGTGTGTGTGTGTGTGTGTGTGTCTGTGTGTGTGTATGTGTGTGTGTGTGTCTGTGTGTGTGTATGTGCGTATGTGTGTGTTTCTGTGTGTGTGTCTGTGTGTGTGTGTATGTGTGTGTGTGTGTGTGTGTGTGTGTGTGTATGTGTGTTACAGGTCAGCATACACCCTCCCAGCAGGTGCAGGTGGCTGGTAAGTTTAATGGCAGTTTCTGTAGCTTCAGTTTGCTGAGGAGAGGCTAGTGGTTAGCATCCTAGATCCCTGCATCCTAGTCCCCTACATCCTACACCCCTATGGCCTAGACCTCTTTTTCCTAAACAAATACATCCTAGAGTCCTACATCTTAGACCACTACATCCTAGACCACTACATCTTAGACCACTACATCCTAGACCACTACATCTTAGACCACTACATCCTAGAGTCCTACATCTTAGACCACTACATCCTAGACCACTACATCTTAGACCACTACATCCTAGACCACTACATCCTAGAGTCCTACATCTTAGACCACTACATCCTAGACCACTACATCTTAGACCACTACATCCTAGACCACTACATCTTAGACCACTACATCCTAGAGTCCTACATCTTAGACCACTACATCCTAGACCACTACATCATAGACCACTACATCCTAGAGCCCTACATCTTAGACCACTACATCCTAGACCACTACATCCTAGAGCCCTACATCTTCGACCATTTCATCCTAGACCACTACATCCTAGAGCCCTACATCTTCGACCACTACATCCTAGACCACTACATCCTACATCCCTAACTACTCACACAGTGGATGAAGCTGCTAAGGAGCTGGGGAAGAGTCTTTGAAGCAGGTGATTAAGATGTCTTCGTTCTCCTCTCTTGGTTCGTCTTGTTCTCTGCAGTTTCAGCCACTGAACGGCACCACCCATCTGGTCCGGGTTCTGAGGGTAAGTGAGAAACATCTGAGGTGGGTCCAGAATAATACAGATATATACATTCAGAATAACACAGATATATACATTGAGAATAATACGGATAAATACATTCAGAACAATACAGATATATACATTCAGAATAACACAGATATATACATTCAGAATAACACAGATATATACATTCAGAATAATACAGATATATACATTCAGAATAATACAGATATATACATTGAGAATAAAACAGATATATACATTCAGAATAATACATATATACATTCAGAATAACACAGATATATACATTCAGAATAACACAGATATATAGACTACATTCAGAATAATACAGATATATACATTCAGAATAATACAGATATATACATTCAGAATAACACAGATATATACATTCAGAATAACACAGATATATACATTCAGAATAATACAGATATATACATTCAGAATAATACAGATATATACATTCAGAATAATACAGATATATACGTTCAGAATAACACAGATATATACATTCAGAATAACACAGATATATACATTCAGAATAAAACAGATATATGCCTATACATTGAGAATAATACAGATATATACATTCAGAATAACACAGATATATACATTCAGAATAATACAAATAGGCCTATATACATTCAGAATAACACAGATATATACATTCTGAATAACACAGCTACTGTATATACATTCAGAATAACACAGATATATACAATCAGCCTGAATGTATATAGGCCTATCTGTGTTATTCTGAATGTATATATCTGTATTATTCTGAATGTATATATCTGTGTTATTCTCAATGTATATAGCCTATCTGTGTTATTCTGAATGATTCAGAATAACACAGATATATACATTGAGAATAACACAGCTATAGGCCTATACATTCAGAATAACACAGATATATACATTCAGAATAACAAAGAGGCCTATATACATTCAGAATAACACAGATATACATTCAGAATTATACAGATAGGCCTATATACATTCAGAATAATACATATATATACATTCAGAATAATACAGATAGCCTATATACATTCAGAATAACACAGCTATATACATTCAGAATAATACAGATTTATACATTCAGAATAATACAGATATATACATTCAGAATAACAGACATATACATTCAGAATAACACAGATATACATTCAGAATAATACAGATATATACATTCAGAATAATACAGATATATACATTCAGAATAATACAGATATATACATTCAGAATAACACAGCTATATACATTCAGAATAAGACAGATATATACATTCAGAATAACACAGATATATACATTCAGAATAACACAGATATATACATTCAGAATAATACAGATATATATGTTCAGAATAACACAGATATATACATTCAGAATAACACAGATATATACATTCAGAATAATACAGATATATACATTCAGAATAACACAGATATATACATTCAGAATAACACAGATATATACATTCAGAATAATACAGATATATACATTCAGAATAATACAGATATATACATTCAGAATAAAACAGATATAGGCCTATACATTGAGAATAATACAGATATATACATTCAGAATAACACAGATATATACATTCAGAATAACACAGATATATACATTCTGAATAACACAGCTACTGTATATACATTCAGAATAACACAGATATATACATTCAGAATAATACAGATATATACATTCAGAATAACACAGATATATACATTCAGAATAATACAGATATATACATTCAGAATAATACCGATATATACATTCAGAATAACACAGATATATACATTCAGAATAACACAACTATATACATTCAGCCTGAATGTATATAGGCCTATCTGTGTTATTCTGAATGTATATATCTGTATTATTCTGAATGTATATATCTGTGTTATTCTCAATGTATATAGCCTATCTGTGTTATTCTGAATGATTCAGAATAACACAGATATATACATTGAGAATAACACAGATATATACATTGAGAATAACACAGCTATAGGCCTATACATTCAGAATAACACAGATATATACATTCAGAATAACACAGAGGCCTATATACATTCAGAATAACACAGAGGCCTATGTACATTCAGAATAACACAGATATATACTTTCAGAATAACACAGCTATATACATTCAGAATAATACAGATATATACATTCAGAATAACACAGATATATACATTCAGAATAATACAGATATATACATTCAGAATAACACAGATATATACATTCAGAATAACACAGATATATACATTCAGAATAACACAGATATATACATTCAGAATAATACAGATATATACATTCAGAATAATACAGATATATACGTTCAGAATAACACAGATATATACATTCAGAATAACACAGATATATACATTCAGAATAATACAGATATATACATTCAGAATAACACAGATATATACATTCAGAATAACACAGATATATACATTCAGAATAATACAGATATATACATTCAGAATAATACAGATATATACATTCAGAATAAAACAGATATAGGCCTATACATTGAGAATAATACAGACATATTCATTCAGAATAACACAGATATATACATTCAGAATAACACAGATATATACATTCAGAATAATACAAATAGGCCTATATACATTCAGAATAACACAGATATATACATTCTGAATAACGCAACTACTGTATATACATTCAGAATAAAACAGATATATACATTCAGAATAATACAGATATATACATTCAGAATAACACAGATACATACATTCAGAATAATACAGATATATACATTCAGAATAATACAGATATATACATTCAGAATAACACAGATATATACATTCAGAATAACACAACTATATACATTCAGCCTGAATGTATATAGGCCTATCTGTGTTATTCTGAATGTATATATCTGTATAATTCTGAATGTATATATCTGTGTTATTCTCAATGTATATAGCCTATCTGTGTTATTCTGAATGATTCAGAATAACACAGATATATACATTGAGAATAACACAGCTATAGGCCTATACATTCAGAATAACACAGATATATACATTCAGAATAACACAGAGGCCTATATACATTCAGAATAACACAGATATACATTCAGAATGATACAGATAGGCCTATATACATTCAGAATAATACAGATATATACATTCAGAATAACACAGATATATACATTCAGAATAACACAGATAGATACATTCAGAATAACACAGATATATACATTCAGAATAACACAGCTATACACATTCAGAATAACACAGGTATATACATTCAGAATAACACAGATATATACATTCAGAATAATACAGATATATACATTGAGAATAACACAGCTATATACATTCAGAATAACACAGATATATACATTGAGAATAAACAGATATATACATTCAGAATAACACAGATATATATATTCAGAATAACACAGCTATATACATTCAGAATAACACAGATATATACATTCAGAATAATACAGATATATACATTCAGAATAATACAGATATACATTCAGAATAATACAGATAGGCCTATATACATTCAGAATAATACAGATATATACATTTAGAATAATACAGATAGCCTATATACATTCAGAATAACACAGATATATACATTCAGAATAATACAGATATATACATTCAGAATAACACAGATATACATTCAGAATAATACAGATATATACATTCAGAATAATACAGATATATACATTCAGAATAATACAGATATATACATTCAGAATAACACAGCTATATACATTCAGAATAATACAGATATATACATTCAGAATCACACAGCTATATACATTCAGAATAATACAGATATATACATTCAGAATAACACAGCTATACATTCAGAATAATACAGATATAGGCCTATACATTCAGAATAACACAGATATATACATTGAGAATAACACAGCTATATACATTCAGAATAACACAGATATATACATTCAGAATAACACAGATAGATACATTCAGAATAACACAGATATATACATTGAGAATAACACAGCTATATACATTCAGAATAACACAGATATATACATTCAGAATAACACAGATAGATACATTCAGAACAACACAGATATATACATTCAGAATAATACAGATATATACATTCAGAATAATACAGATATATACATTCAGAATAACACATATATACATTCAGAATAACACAGATATATATACATTCAGAATAACACAGATAGATACATTCAGAATAATACAGATATATACATTCAGAATAACACAGCTATATACATTCAGAATAACACAGATATATACATTCAGAATAACACAGATATATACATTGAGAATAACACAGCTATATACATTCAGAATAACACAGCTATATACATTCAGAATAACACAGATATATACATTGAGAATAACACAGCTATATACATTCAGAATAACACAGCTATATACATTCAGAATAACACAGATAGATACATTCAGAATAATACAGATATATACATTCAGAATAACACAGATATATTTACATTCAGAATAACACAGATAGATACATTCAGAATAATACAGATATATACATTCAGAATAACACAGCTATATACATTCAGAATAACACAGCTATATACATTCAGAATAACACAGATATTTCAGTGTAGAGTAAGATGTAATATAGTGTATACTATATTATTATATGTACTAGTGTACAGTAAGATGTTATATAGTGTATACTATATTATAATATGTACTAGTGTACAGTAAGATGTAATAGTGTATACTATATTATAATATGTACTATATAGTGTACAGTAAGATGTAATATAGTGTATACTATATTATAATATGTACTATATAGTGTACAGTAAGATGTAATATAGTGTATACTATATTATAATATGTACTATATAGTGTACAGTAAGATGTTATATAGTGTATACTATATTATAATATGTACTATATAGTGTACAGTAAGATGTAATATAGTGTATACTATATTATAATATGTACTAGTGTACAGTAAGATGTAATATAGTGTATACTATATTATAATATGTACTATATAGTGTACAGTAAGATGTTATATAGTGTATACTATATTATAATATGTACTAGTGTACAGTAAGATGTAATATAGTGTATACTATATTATAATATGTACTAGTGTACAGTAAGATGTAATATAGTGTATACTATATTATAATATGTACTATATAGTGTACAGTAAGATGTTTCTCCTCTCAGGTGCAGAAAATGTGGAACTGGAGGATTCCTGCTGATTTCCACATGAAACCGCGGGTTCGATTCCTACGCTACAGATTCCAGTGTGCCGATGAGACGCCTTGGCAGAAGAAATCCGAGCCTCCCCACTAACAATAGGCCCCACCCATTAGTGATAGGCTCCACCCACTAATGTCAGGCCCCGCCAACTATCCGTAGGCCCCGCCCACAAGTGTCTGAGTTGTTGTGACGTTGTGTTTAGAGCTGTCAGGATGCGGTGTACTTTTGACTGTTGCATCATTCAATAAAGATACGTTTATTTTAAACATCGCTTTGATTCTAATGCTTTAACTTTGTAGAAAGAAAAAGGACACATGGTTCAGATGCAAAAACTCAACTTTATTTAAAACTGAGCCAACACATGGCAGCCCAGTCATTGCCAAATTGTCATGGCAACAGTCAGCTGACTGGACCAACAGGTTGTCATGACAACAGTCAGTGATTAACAGTCCATTTGTTTCTCTACGAGGTGGTTTGTATACGTGGTGTGTGAGCTCTCGCCTTGAGTCTATATGCTTTAAAAATAGATCCAAATTGTATCTTGCTTTTGACTTTCTTACAAACTAATTAAATAAATACATCATTGTTATAATAGAGATTTGACATGCTCTGCTATGTACATCATATTTGCTATGTGGATCTTAAAAAACACAAAATAAAGCAAGGGGTTAATATGCAACTACACAAATAAATGTCACAAAAATAGACAAAAATAGAAGATCAACGACCACGGACACAACTCTGGGATTTTCTGAGATACATGACTTTCAGTATGACTGTAGACTGCTGTAGACTCTACTGTAGACCATCATAGACCCCACTGTAGTCTCTACTGTAGACTATCAGACTCACACTAGAGACAGTGGTTACAGGATGCTGGGATGGGGGGATGGTTGTCATGGTTACAGGAGGTTGGGATGCTGGGAGGAGGAGGTGGTTGTCGTGGAGACGGGGGGGTGGTCCTCGGGAAGGGGAGGGCTGAAGAAGGAATCCTCATGGAGCTGCAGCAGAGAGGGAAGGTCGGCCACGCCCCCCACACAGCCCAGTGGCTCAGACATCAAGATGGGCGTGGTGCTGTATTGTACCAGCTGCTTCCCTGTACCAATGAGAGAAGACCTTCATATCACATGACACTGGCAGGTAGCGAGTGGAGAGACATTGAGAGAGATACAAATGTAGAAAGATAGACGGGTAGAGAGAGAGAGAGAGAGACGGGTATGGAGCAAGACATGCAGATGGAGATAAAGGGTAGGAGGAGGAGGAGGTAGGAGGGTACCTGCAGACGGGACGTGAGCATCACTCTCTTTTGGAGCCTCAGGAGACAGCAGCTGGAAGAAGAGGAGAAAGACAAAGAGAACTTCAGTGTGGACCTTCTACACCTTCTGATACCTTCTAAACATTGTGTGTGTGTGTGTGTGCGTGCGTGCGTGCGTGCGTGCGTGCGTGCGTGTGTGTGTGTGTGCGCTCACAGTGTCCAGACTGTCAAGGTCAAAATCTCCACTGGCCGATCCAGGGGAGCTAAAGAACTACACAACAAAATAAACAAAATAAACACACGCACAATAAACACACACACACACACACACACACACACACACACACACACACACACACACACACACACACACACACACACACACACACACTCGCTCTGTTCGAGGAATCTAGGGCAGAGGAGTCAATGTTAGAGAGGAGTCTAGGGCAAAGGAGGAGTCAATGTTAGAGGAGGAGTCTCGGGCAGAGGAGGAGTCAATGTTAGAGAGGAGCCTAGGCCAGAGGAGTCAATGTTAGAGAGGAGTCTCGGGCAGAGGAAGAGTCAATGTTAGAGGAGTCTAGGGCAGAGGAGTCAATGTTAGAGAGGAGCCTAGGGCACAGGAGGAGTCAATGTTAGAGGAGGAGTCTAGGGCAGAGGAGTCAATGTTCGAGAGGAGTCTGGGTAAGAGGCATAGGAGTCTAGGTTAGAAGGAGTCCATTTTACAGGGGGTCTCCATGTTAGAGGAGGAGGAGCCAAGGATAGAGGAAAAGGAGTCTAGGTTAAAGGAGTCACCTCAAACAGGGGGGAGGATTCTAGGTTGATATTCTGTCCATTGAGTAGGTGATGAAGGTTCTCCAGACTGCTATCGATGTCGTCCAAGTGTTCAGACAGCTCTGACCTGCAGTACAGCCCACTACACTCTGGTTAAATATTAATATATACTACAGTACTACACTCTGGTTAAATACTCATATATACTACAGTACTACCTCTGACCTGCAGTACAGCCCACTACACTCTGGTTAAATATTAATATATACTACAGTACTACACTCTGGTTAAATACTCATATATACTACAGTACTACCTCTGACCTGCAGTACAGCCCACTACACTCTGGTTAAATATTAATATATACTACAGTACTACACTCTGGTTAAATACTCATATATACTACAGTACTACCTCTGACCTGCAGTACAGCCCACTACACTCTGGTTAAATATTAATATATACTACAGTACTACACTCTGGTTAAATACTCATATATACTACAGTACTACCTCTGACCTGCAGTACAGCCCACTACACTCTGGTTAAATATTAATATATACTACAGTACTACACTCTGGTTAAATACTCATATATACTACAGTACTACCTCTGACCTGCAGTACAGCCCACTACACTCTGGTTAAATATTAATATATACTACAGTACTACACTCTGGTTAAATATTAATATATACTACAGTACTACACTCTGGTTAAATACTAATATATACTACAGTACTACACTCTGGTTAAATACTAATATATACTACAGTACTACACTCTGGTTAAATACTAATATGTACTACAGTACTACCTCTCACCTGCAGTACAGCCCACTACACTCTGGTTAACATATATATTTCATACTAGTACAGTACCCATTGGTTAATTCTACTAGTACAGTACTAATTGGATGGTACTACTAGTTAATCCAACTAGGACAGTATTGAATGGTTAATACTGTCCTAGTTGGATTAACCCATTGGTAGGGTTACTTGTTGGTTAGCAGGCCTCAGTGGTCCTACCTGTCTAGACAGGCCACACTCAGGCAGCGCTCCTCGGAGGAGGAGGAGCCTCTGGGGGCGTGACCAGGAAGCTGGGATGGGGGGCTGGTATCCAGCTCTGTGGAGGAGGAGCCTCTGGGGGCGTGACCAGGAAGCTGGGATGGGGGGCTGGTATCCAGCTCTGTGGAGGAGGAGCCTAACTCCACACTGGGACTGGCTGAGAAACAGATGAAGAGATGAAGAGAAGATTAACATTAAGACATGATTAAGAGACAAGTTCACATATTAAGAGATACATTTACAGATTAAGAGAAAGACTCACAGTTTAAGAGACAGATTAACACATTAAACACCAAGTCCAGAAGGCAGACCGAAATAGATCGCCTAGTCAAGGAGCGGAGGCAGCTGAAGAAGCAATGGAGGAAGGCCACAGAGGAAGAGAAGGAGGGAATAAACCTGCTGCAGGAGGAGATCCAGAGCAGACTCACCACACTGAGGAGAGCTGAAAACCTCCTGAAGAAGCGCAGAGGGAAGGACCCCTTCAAATTTGTGAAGAGACTCTTCACAAAGGAGAAGAGCGGAACTCTCTCAGTGTCAAAGGCCAACCTGGAAGAACATCTGAAAAAGTCCTGCAAAGATGACCGACACCAGGAAGAGGTCCCACTTCCATCTGACATGCCACCACTCAGTCCACCAGAGCATGAGCTAGACATCAGTCCACCCAGGTGGAGTGAAGTTGACAAAAGTGTGCGTAGAGCAAGGGCCGCGTCAGCTCCAGGCCCCAACGGAGTTCCATACAGGCTCTACAAAAATGCACCAGATGTCCTGCGATTCCTCTGGAAGCTGACGAAGGTCGTGTGGAAAAAGAAGGAGATACCAACATCCTGGCGGAGAGCCGGAGGGACCCTTATCCCTAAGGAGAAGGACTCTTCAGAAATCAGCCAGTTCCGCCAGATCAGCCTTCTAAATGTCGAGGGAAAAATCTTCTTCAGTGTGGTTGCTCATAGGCTGGCAGGATTCCTGCAAAGTAACAACCTGATTGACACGTCAATCCAGAAAGCAGGCATCTCAGGCTTCTCAGGATGTGTGGAACATGCTAGTGTCATCTGGCATCAGATCCAGGTCGCCAAGAAGGAGGGAAAAGATCTCCACGTGGTGTTCCTGGATCTTGCGAACACCTTCGGTTCAGTCCCTCACAACCTCCTGTGGACAGCCTTTGACTATTTCAGAGTCCCACCAGCGCTTACAACCCTTGTCAAGGCCTACTTCCAGGACATCCAGCTCTGCGTGACAACAGCAGAGTACACCACGGCATGGCAACATCTGGAAGTGGGAATCATGGCCGGCTGCACCATCTCCCCGCTGGCTTTCACCCTAGCCATGGAGGTCATAATACGGGCCTCGCGATGGGTGGTTGGCGGACAGCGAATAAAACCTGGGCTGAGGCTGCCGCCGGTCAGAGCCTATATGGATGACCTCACAACCTTGACCACAACCAAGGCTCGCACAGTTCGGCTGTTAGGAAAGCTTCAGGAAAACTTCGAGATGGCCCGCAAGATCAAGCCGAGCAAGTCCAGAAGCATCTCCATTATCAAAGGGAAGCTGTCAGACCACCGCTTCCATGTTGGTGAGGAACCCATCCCAACGGTTTCCGAGAAGCCTGTGAAGAGCCTAGGTCGATGGTATGATGCCTCCCTCAAGGACAAAGAGCAAGTGGAGCAGCTCAGGAAGGAAGTAGCCAACGGCCTGGAGAACATCGACAGAACCCTGTTGCCGGGCAAGTTGAAGCTCTGGTGCATGCAGTATGGACTACTTCCACGTCTCCTGTGGCCACTAACCCTCTATGAAGTTCCACTCTCGAAGGTGGAAAAACTGGAGAGACTGGTTACTTCATACGCAAGGAAGTGGCTTGGCCTTCCCAGGTGTCTCAGCAGCATTGGGCTCTACGGCAAAGGGATGTTACACCTGCCCATTTCTGGTCTGGCAGAGGAGTACAAGTGCGCCAAAGTCAGACTGGAGATGATGCTACTGGATTCGAGCGATCCATTTGTAGCCCAAGCTGCACCCATCCTGGCCACGGGAAGGAAGTGGACCCCGTTGGTCGCAACGGAGCAGGCAAAGGCAGCACTCAGACACAGGGACATCGTGGGCCGAGTTCAGGAGGGAAGGAGTGGTCTTGGTCTTGGGACCAGTACACCAGCCTGGAGCAAGGCCAATCCAGCTGAGAGACGCAAGCTGGTGGTCCAGGAGATACGGTGGGAAGAGGAAGCAGGAAGGCGCGCACAAGCTGTGTCGCAGGCAAAGCAAGGGCAGTGGATGGCATGGGAAGGAGTGGAGAAGAGGAAGATCTCCTGGAAAGATCTGTGGGAGATGGAGGCATTCAGGGCAAGCTTTACCATCAGGGCTGCCTATGATGTGTTGCCCTCTCCTGCAAACCTTAACCAGTGGTATGGTGAAGATTCCACGTGCCCTCTATGTCCAGCAGGCTCAGCAACACTGAAGCACATCTTGGTGGGATGCAAGACCAGCCTCACCCAAGGCCGTTACACCTGGCGGCACAACCAGGTGTTAAAGTGTGTCGCAGCAGTGCTGGAAAATCAGCGGACAAGAGTGAATGCCCTTCCTCCCCCGTCATCCCGCTGGCAGCCAACGCCTTTTGTCCGAGAGGGTCAAGCCAGCCTCACCACCACAAGGGCTGACACTGGGCAGCTGGGCAGAGCACGGGACTGGAAGCTGCTGGCAGTCCTGGGCAAGAAACTCTGCTTCCCAACCGAGATCGCATCCACCAACTTGCGACCAGACCTTGTTCTGTGGTCACCCTCGCTCAAGCTCGTTTACATCATAGAGCTCACAGTGCCCTGGGAGGGCACAGTGGAGGAGGCCTACGAGCGGAAGAAGCTGAGGTACGCTGAACTCGCTGCAGATGCTCAGCAACAAGGCTGGAAAGCGATGGTTCGCCCAGTGGAAGTTGGCTGCAGAGGGTTCATAGCCACGTCAACATCCAGGCTACTCAGGGAGGTGGGAGTGTGAGGGTAGGCCCACAGGCAAGCAGTTAGAGACCTCTCCATGGCTGCTGAAAAGGGTAGCCAGTGGCTGTGGATGAAGAGAAAGGATCTGACCTGGGCCTTCAACTGAGTTGGTGGCAGCTAGGGAGTGAACCTGGGACGCTGGGTCTCACTGCTGAACCCTCTGGAGGTGTCGTGGGCAAATCAGCGAAACATCAAGGAAAGAGGGCGCCCATTTGACAACCCGAAGGATGCCACCACTCAATTGAACTCCACAGAGTCTCATCGGCGCCGTAGGTACGAATGCAGTCAGGGATATCAACATCTAGTCCTACACAACAGATCTTACCAGACACATGAACACATGAAAACATTACCAAACACATGAACAGATTAACACATTATCAGACACATGGACACATGACCACATTACCAGACACACGAACAGATGAACACATTACTAGACATATGAACAGATGAACACATTACTAGACATATGAACAGATGAACACATTACTAGACATATGAACAGATGAACACATTACCAGACACACGAACAAATGAACACATTACCAGACATATGAACAGATGAACACATTACTAGACATATGAACAGATGAACACATTACTAGACATATGAACAGATGAACACATTACTAGACATATGAACAGATGAACACATTACCAGACACACGAACAAATGAACACACATTACTAGACATATGAACAGATGAACACATTACCAGACACATGAACAGATGAACACATTACCAGACACACGAACAGATTAACACATTACCAGACACACGAACAGATGAACACATTACTAGACATATGAACAGATGAACACATTACTAGACATATGAACAGATGAACACATTACTAGACATATGAACACATTAAGACACAAGGGGAATAAAGCACTCTACCTGATAGCCTATTGGTTGCTGAGGGGGGGGCAAGGGCTCCTTCGTTGTCCAATAGGATGGAGTTAAAGAAGGTGGTAGGAGAAAGGGGCGTGTCCTTAACATCTGGGCTGGATGGCTCCTCCTTGACTAAGATGACTGGGCTGTTGCTATGATAACACAGCATCATCCTTGTTAGGGTCATTAATTTACTAATTTATATTTTAATATAATTTATATATTAATATAAATAAATCAACATACATTATATAAGCATATTATTCAACCAATACATATCAATATATCAATATCGATCATTATATTATTAAACTAATATACATTTATATATACATATTTAAAGGTATACTATGTCATTTCTGATGCTAGGACTTTCTCAATCAAAACAATAACAAAAGACATAGTTTGATGACATCATGGGACATCCTTGTTGTCTTCAACATTGCTGCCAGTAAAAATCTGTCTAAAGTGACTCAGAAATCCTGTTCTGGACGGGGTAATGTATCAAAGTCTTATTCCCTATACATTTAGGCATGTATATCCCCATTATATTTCCTTCTATTGAAATAGCTGCAAGTATTGTCCACTACTGTAACTATCTACATGGCTGGCTAGCTGTAGCTGTAGCTATACAGCTGTAGCTAGGATAAATATAGTATATACTGTATGTAAAAATATATTTATTAAAATTGTCTTCTGAAACCTCCATCTTGCCTCTCGCCAATTAGTTTATATTCAGAAGAATAAAAGGGTGACCTCTTCAACACTAGTGAGAGGTGCATACCCAGTGGTCTGTCAACACTAGTGAGAGGTGCATACCCAGTGGTCTGACAACACTAGTCAGAGGTGCATACCCAGTGGTCTGACAACACTAGTGAGAGGTGCATACCCAGTGGTCTGACAACACTAGTGAGAGGTGCATAGTGGTCTGACAACACTAGTGAGAGGTGCATACCCAGTGGTCTGACAACACTAGTGAGAGGTGCATAGTGGTCTGACAACACTAGTGAGAGGTGCATACCCAGTGGTCTGACAACACTAGTGAGAGGTGCATACCCAGTGGTCTGACAACACTAGTGAGAGGTGCATACCCAGTGGTCTGACAACACTAGTGAGAGGTGCATAGTGGTCTGACAACACTAGTGAGAGGTGCATAGTGGTCTGACAACACTAGTGAGAGGTGCATAGTGGTCTGACAACACTAGTGAGAGGTGCATACCCAGTGGTCTGACAACACTAGTGAGAGGTGCATAGTGGTCTGACAACACTAGTGAGAGGTGCATACCCAGTGGTCTGACAACACTAGTGAGAGGAGCATAGTGGTCTGACAACACTAGTGAGAGGTGCATAGTGGTCTGACAACACTAGTGAGAGGTGCATACCCAGTGGTCTGACAACACTAGTGAGAGGTGCATACCCAGTGGTCTGACAACACTAGTGAGAGGTGCATAGTGGTCTGACAACACTAGTGAGAGGTGCATAGTGGTCTGACAACACTAGTGAGAGGTGCATAGTGGTCTGACAACACTAGTGAGAGGTGCAAACCCAGTGGTCTGACAACACTAGTGAGAGGTGCATACCCAGTGGTCTGACAACACTAGTGAGAGGTGCATAGTGGTCTGACAACACTAGTGAGAGGTGCATAGTGGTCTGACAACACTAGTGAGAGGTGCATACCCAGTGGTCTGTCAACACTAGTGAGAGGTGCATAGTGGTCTGACAACACTAGTGAGAGGTGCATACCCAGTGGTCTGACAACACTAGTGAGAGGTGCATACCCAGTGGTCTGACAACACTAGTGAGAGGTGCATAGTGGTCTGACAACACTAGTGAGAGGTGCATAGTGGTCTGACAACACTAGTGAGAGGTGCATACCCAGTGGTCTGACAACACTAGTGAGAGGTGCATACCCAGTGGTCTGTCAACACTAGTGAGAGGTGCATACCCAGTGGTCTGACAACACTAGTGAGAGGTGCATAGTGGTCTGACAACACTAGTGAGAGGTGCATAGTGGTCTGACAACACTAGTGAGAGGTGCATACCCAGTGGTCTGACAACACTAGTGAGAGGTGCATACCCAGTGGTCTGTCAACACTAGTGAGAGGTGCATACCCAGTGGTCTGACAACACTAGTGAGAGGTGCATAGTGGTCTGACAACACTAGTGAGAGGTGCATAGTGGTCTGACAACACTAGTGAGAGGTGCATACCCAGTGGTCTGACAACACTAGTGAGAGGTGCATAGTGGTCTGACAACACTAGTGAGAGGTGCATAGTGGTCTGACAACACTAGTGAGAGGTGCATACCCAGTGGTCTGACAACACTAGTGAGAGGTGCATAGTGGTCTGACAACACTAGTGAGAGGTGCATACCCAGTGGTCTGACAACACTAGTGAGAGGAGCATAGTGGTCTGACAACACTAGTGAGAGGTGCATAGTGGTCTGACAACACTAGTGAGAGGTGCATACCCAGTGGTCTGACAACACTAGTGAGAGGTGCATAGTGGTCTGTCAACACTAGTGAGAGGTGCATAGTGGTCTGACAACACTAGTGAGAGGTGCATAGTGGTCTGACAACACTAGTGAGAGGTGCATAGTGGTCTGACAACACTAGTGAGAGGTGCATACCCAGTGGTCTGACAACACTAGTGAGAGGTGCATACCCAGTGGTCTGACAACACTAGTGAGAGGTGCATAGTGGTCTGACAACACTAGTGAGAGGTGCATAGTGGTCTGACAACACTAGTGAGAGGTGCATAGTGGTCTGACAACACTAGTGAGAGGTGCATACCCAGTGGTCTGACAACACTAGTGAGGCTATATTATAAAACAAATTCATTGTCGTCATGATGCAGGAGGTGGATACTCACGGTGCATCAATCCAATCACTGCTCAGCTCTGTGGAAGTGGGTGTGACCAGCTCTGTGATGTCAGAGATGATGGGGCCGGAATTTACTGAACCAGCTGGAGCCTATGCACACACACACACACACACACACACACACACACACAAAATAATGTGGTGTTAGCATGGCCCCACTGTATTGAGTATAGAGGCAGACAGGTAGACAGAGATACACACAGGCATACAGGCAGACAGATGGACAGCGAGACAGACAAGCAGTCTTACTGATATAGCAGGTGTGGCTTGCAGGGGTTCGAGGGAGTACTGCCGACTGTATTTGGGCATGGAGTGTGAGGAGCTGGAGTCGCTCAGCATCAGAGGACTGGAACATAGAAAAACTACAGTATTATATACATGGTATTGTGGTAGTACTAAGTACTACGTAGTACGTTAAGGTATGGCAGGTTGGTAGCAGTCATTCAAAGCAATATCGATGGATGTACTGAAAATATATAAAGACAGAATAGTTCTTACATTTTCCTTTTCATTCCAAGGACTCTGTTGGACTGGACGAGAGACACTAGAAACTGGATCAACTGGGGAGGGAGAGAGAGAGAGGATAGTACTGTGATATGGTGTGTAGTACTAACAGTACTGTGCAGTACTAGTAGTACCTACCTTGTTGACAACCTTCTGCTGTTGAGTGTGTTTCTGTCTCAGGGTCGCGACCTCTCTCCACAACGCCTCGTTCTCACTACACACATACACACACACACACAAGTTGGAGACCACATTGTAACACGAGTTACATGACGATGGTGATAAACTTACATAAACTCAAACTCAGACATGGCCAGACAGCAGACGTACTGTTTCATGGTGGAGATTTTGGAGTCGATGTTCTCCTGCTTGCCCTTCATCAGCTGCATGTCATTAAGGATCTTTGACACTTCTTCTGGACACATCTTCCCCTCCTCCTGTTTCCCTGTGGAGACCTGGAGCACATGCCCTTATATGGAGATCACACCCTTATATGGTCACCTGGAACAGATGCCCTTATATGGAGATCAGACCCTTATATAGTCACCTGGAACACATGCCCTTATATAGAATAGAATAGAATAGGAATACTTTATTGATCCCAAGATGGGAAATGATATGGAGATCAGACCCTTATATAGACACCTGATGATGGTGGTGGTGTGATGAAGGAGGGACTTACAGGGGGAACCTTGCGCTTGATGTTGTCCAGCAGATGCTCCTGTCCTCTGATGAAGAAGGGATGCTGGAACTCTGTGTCTTCCTTCTCTGGCTTAAGCAGCCCACCATGCTCCATGTGTACCACCTTCCTGAAGCCATCTGCACACATTATGATGAGAACATGGCAACACCATGTTATCCTGACCACATGTAACACAATTAGGTTCCATGTGAATCATGTGACCAACACATTCAGACACACACATCCTTCAGGAGATAACACATACACATGTTGAGTTGGCGGATGAAGCTGGCCATGTTGTTGTGTTTGAAGAACTTGGGCAGAACATCCTTGGAGAAGCGGGCGTGGTCCAACACATGGAAGCTGCTCCCGCTCTGACACATAGGCTGAGGGTTACTACCAGGCTGCCTGCATCAGCCGCCAGTCGTCTGATCAGAAACAAGACTAGAAGCCTCGTCATTGGTCTGATAATAAGCATGATTATAGCCTGATGTTTGGCCTGATTACAAGCCTGATAATAACAAAAATGAGTGTGAATATAATGATGATTAAATATCTTCTGGAGCAGTACTCAACAATGCAGAATGAAACAACGACATCACAATTTGATTGAAAACATAACCACAAAACGTATTCACTCCATTTGTAGGTGAAATTGTTATGTCATAGTGATATTTTACTAAGCGAGCTTCAGTCTGTCTCTTCTTCTCTCTGTTATAGGATTATAGTTATGCGTCTGTTGCAGGAGTATTAGATAGATAGATCAAGTTATGTTATAGTGATGTTTTAAGCTTCAGTCTGTTTCTGTTGTAGGAGTATTGTTATGTTAGAGTGATGTTTTACTATGTCTCCAGTCTGTTTCTCTTGTATGAGTATTGTTATCTGTGATGTTACACAGATAGTCATGTTATACTCACTGAGCTCCAGCAGATCAGGTCTGTTGTAGGAGTTATGTGATAGTCATGTTATACTTACTGAGCTCCAGCAGATCAGGTCCGTTGCAGGAGCTGTTATAGTCATGTTATACTTACTGAGCTCCAGCAGATCAGGTCGTCCGTGCCCGGATCCTCCACCAGCATCCAGAGTTTCGTGAGGAATGCGGGGACATTGTTGCTGCTTACTACTAGTCCTCCTCCATGGAAGTCCATCATCAAATGTCTCAACTCTTCACTGTTCTGAATTAAAGACTCTTTGATGTTATAACTAGACTCGTTAAGTTAGTTATAACTAGGCTCTTAACGATATAACTAAAGACTCTTTAATGTTATTACTAGACTCTTTAAGTCAGGACGCTGCAGTCCCTTAGCTTCCAGAAATAGCCCACAGCTGCGAATGCCAAAACAGTACGCCAGCTAGATATAGTTAGGATCTTACGATTAACCGATTAAACACGTCGTTAGCGTGGTGATCAAAGACATGGAAACGAACAAACTACAGCACACAGGATAATCGTTGGTTTAGAAAAAACATTAGGAGACGAAAATTACAACTTAAGGACGAAACTACGAAGTGCGTAGCCTGACGTCGCAGCTCGATGACGTCACGGATTTAAAAAAAAACTTAACTATTATATTGTATTAATAACGCCCACTAAATATGTTTTAATTCCTACATAAATGACATTTGAGAAACGTAATTTCTGATTATAATAACTATATTAACTTGTTAATATTACGTTTTCTAGATTGGCCGTCTACCCGTTTTCGATGATCTGTCTCTAAATATGTAATGCTTTTTTTGGTATTTTTTAGGTTTCCATTCAGGGTTGATTTAATAATTGCACTTTTAATGTGCTTGTAATTTCAGGTGGTTGTATTTAATTTTGGATTTTGTATATGTGAAGTTTTTTTCTATATATATATATATATATATATATATATATATATATATATATATATATATATATATAAATGTACACAACACATGATTTCGCGTCTTGCCACTTTAAAGTTTCATGAATCAAAAGTGAACACACTGATGACCCGGAAGTGAATACGCGAGCTCTGAACTCTGTCCCACGTGGTCGGTGGTGTGGCGTTTCAGCGATACTCCTTATTTCTTGTGCTGGTCTTCCCCGTCGGATATATTGATAGTGTTGGGTTAGTTCTTCAGAGATAGGGTTCAGGTTAGTCTTCAGAGATAGTGATAGGTTAGTTCTTCAGAGATAGGGTTAAGGTTAGTCTTCAGAGATAGTGATAGGTTAGTTCTTCAGAGATAGTAGCCGATGAGAGCCCAGGGCGACACACAGGGCGACCATCAGCACCCCACCGCCGCTATGAGCAAGGCCCCAGAGAAGACTGTGGGGAAGAGGAGGGCCGAGAAGGAGGAAGAGGAGCTGGTAAGAACACCTCCTGACTCCCGACCTCCTTAAGGGTGGTACAGCAGGAGACCTTATTTATTAACCATCTTCTGTTCTGATTGTAACGAAATCTGGTCTGTCAGACGTCCTGCCTTTACCATTGTAGTTGTCTCTAGATAGAGATAGAGCCTCTAGCAGCACTGTGCTCTGTGTGAGCAGCCTGTAGGACCATGTCTTCAGCTCCCAGATGATCCAGAGGGTCTGTCGGACAGCGAGGAGAGCGTGTTCTCTGGTCTGGAGGACTCTGGCAGCGACAGTGAAGAGGACGAAGATGACGATGAAGATAGTCTCCCTGGGAGTTCGGTTGAACCAGACAGTGGAAGCACTCAGGTGAGATAGTGACAACATGACATTATCCCACTAGGCTGCAGATGCATACAGATGCTTTGAAAGTAAGGGGGAGGGGCATAGCAATAAGGGACACTCTGAGATGAGATGGGTATTTTTAAGGTTTTAGCGATACATCTATATCTTATCGATACTGCTTATCCATCTGGTACTTTTCTTGGTTCTTTCAGAAGTAGTGTGGAGTAGCCTTCATCTGTGTAAACAGGCGTCGTTGTAATCCCAAGTTTGGGGCAATAGCGGGTCAATGTACGTCCTCTGAAAATACTCATTTTCTTACACTCCACTATATGTAGACTAGAGTGTCCTCTTTTTCTCCTGGAGTATTGTTACGAAGGCAATTTCCCTCAGGGATCAATAAAGTATGTCTGTCTGTCTGACCAGGTCTCACCATAAGAGAAGTCTCACAATAGTTCAGTTGTTCATTCATTCATCATTCATCCCCGTTGCAAGAAGGAACAATACAGAAAATCTTTCCTCCCCCACTGCAATAAGACTTTACAACTCATCTGCCTCTATCAGATCCACTGGTTGGTAGGGGCCCATGATATCAATAATAATGATATTAATATTCTTGTGTACAGGAAGAAGACGACAGAAGAGGGGGTGGGGTGGATGGAGCAGAAGAGAGAGGGATGACCGAGAAGGAGAGAGCCCTTCTGAAAGACAAAGAGGACGAATATGACCACGACTCATCGGATGAAGAGGTAGGGTGGGGTCACATCCTCACTGTGGGAGGCCCAGCCCTATGCCGTATTAACCATCATTTTAATAACCACTGTCACTTTTCAACTTTGCACCTTATTCTGCATTTCTGCATTTCAACCTGCACCTTAATCGCTCATTTGCACTTCTGGTTAGAACGCCAACTGTATTTCGTTGTCCCTGTACTTGTACTCTGCACAATGACAATAAAGTTGAATCTAATCTAATCTAATCTAATGCCCCGGAGGAGGCTGTGTTCTCCCTGTGTCCCCAGTGGGTTTCCCCCGGTAGGCTAGGGCCTTGTGCAAGGGCACCTTCGAGCAAGGCACTAGCCACGAGGCACCTGGAGTTGGTCTCCACAGTACTATAGCTTCCTCTTGCTCCTAGTGCTGCTAGTGAGGGTTAAACAGTCCTAGTGCCGCTGGTGAGGGTTAAACAGTCCTAGTGCTGCTTGTGAAGGTTAAACACTCCTAGTGCTGCTAGTGAGGGTTAAACGCTCCTAGTGCTGCTAGTGAGGGTTAAACAGTCCTAGTGCTGCTAGTGAGGGTTAAACAGTCCTAGTGCCGCTGGTGAGGGTTAAACAGTCCTAGTGCTGCTAGTGAGGGTTAAACGCTCCTAGTGCTGCTAGTGAGGGTTAAACAGTCCTAGTGCTGCTAGTGATTGTTATATACTCCTCATGCTGCTAGTGAGGGTTAAACAGTCCTAGTGCTGCTAGTGAGGGTTAAACAGTCCTAGTGCTGCTAGTGAGGGTTAAACAGTCCTAGTGCTGCTAGTGAGGGTTAAACGCTCCTAGTGCTGCTAGTGAGGGTTAAACAGTCCTAGTGCTGCTAGTGATTGTTATATACTCCTCATGCTGCTAGTGAGGTTTAAACAGTTCTAGTGCTGCTAGTGATTGTTAAACACTCCTCATGCTGCTAGTGAGGGTTAAACACTCCTAATGCTGCTGATGATTTATTGATTAGGTAGTGTTTTATTGACTAGATGTTGGGTTATTAAGGAGATATTGGTTGTTGGTGTAGGTTCTAATGTGTCTTGTGTTCCCTGCAGGACATCAGGAACACAGTAGGGAACATCCCTATGGAGTGGTACAAAGACTTCCCTCACATTGGCTATAACCTGGAGGGGAAGAAGATCTTCAAGCCAATCAGAAACAAGGATGAACTTGATGACTTCCTAGATAAAATGGAGAACCCTGATTACTGGTGAGGGATCCTTACTCACCGTGAAGGAAAACATTTATAAAAAATATATACGTTTTATTCTTATTATGATGATGATGATGATGATAATTATTATGATAATTATGATGATGATGATGATAATTATGATGATGATAATAATAATTATTATGTATTGTTGTTTCTTACATGTTCTTTTGGTAGGCGTACTGTCCAGGACAAGCAGACAGGAAGTGACATGGTTCTAACAGATGATCAGGTGGACCTGGTCCAGCGACTGCAGCGAGGACAGTTTGGAGACGTCACATTTAACCAGTACCAGGTGAGGGAGGCTGTGGGGGGAGGGTTCTTATGGGAAAGTGCTGGTTAGGGTTAGGGCTGGATATTGTCTTTAGTTCTTTGTGTTTTGCTTGGTCTGATAAAAGGACATGAAGGATACCTTGTGGATGTTTTTACCTGTAAACGTCTCCTTCAGAAAGTATCTCGTAGTACGACTATTTGAAATGTATTCCTACAGTGGGGTACTCTAAATGTGTTTTTGCCTACAGTAAGGTACTCTAATGTGTTTCAGCCTACAGTGATGTACTCTAATGTGTTTCAGCCTACAGTGATGTACTCTGATGTGTTTCAGCCTACAGTGATGTACTCTAATGTGTTTCAGCCTACAGTGATGTACTCTGATGTGTTTCAGCCTACAGTGATGTACTCTGATGTGTTTCAGCCTACAGTGATGTACTCTAATGTGTTTCAGCCTACAGTGATGTACTCTGATGTGTTTCAGCCTACAGTGATGTACTCTAATGTGTTTCAGCCTACAGTGATGTACTCTGATGTGTTTCAGCCTACAGTGATGTACTCTGATGTGTTTCAGCCTACAGTGGAGTTCTTCAGCGGTGATGTGATGATCCATCCGGTGACCAACCGACCGGAGGACAAGAGGAGCTTTATTCCGTCTCTGATTGAGAAGGCGAAGGTAGGCCGTGTGTCCTTCAGGTCCCCTCCCTCTTGTTGCCGTGTCTGAAGCTGCTGTGTGTGTTAGGTGTCCAGGCTGGTCCACGCCATCAAGATGGGCTGGATACAGCCCCGGAGGTCCAGGGAGGAGAGGGCGGAGCTCGCAGGGAGGTTCTACGACCTGTGGGCCAGCGAGGACCCGGACGCCATCCTGGGGAGACACAAGATGCATGTCCCCGCCCCCAAACTCCGCCTGCCTGGACACGAGGAGTCCTACAACCCTCCCCCTGAGTATCTGCTGAATGAGGAGGAGGTACACACACACACACACACACACACACACACACACACACACACACAGACACATACACACACACACACACACACACACACAGACACAGACACACACACACACACACACACACACACACACACACACAGACACACACACACACACACACATATATACACACACACACACACACAGACACATACACACACACACACACACACACACATACACATACACATACACACACACACACACTGTTTACGTGTCCTGTGTGTGTGTGTGTGTGTGTGTCAGCGTCTGGCCTGGGAGCAGCAGGATCCTGAAGACAGGAAGTTGTCGTTCCTACCTAAGAAGTTCCCCTGTCTCCGCGCGGTGCCCTCCTTCCCCCGCTTCATCCAGGAGCGCTTCGAGAGATGTCTGGACCTGTACCTGTGTCCCCGGCAGAGGAAGATGAGGGTAGAGCATCTTACTGTCCTCCGAGTACTCTCTCAGAATTAGGCTAGGGTTAGAAGGGTTAATAGGGTTAGGTTAAGGTTAGAAGGGTTAGTAGGGTTAAGTTAGGGTTAGGTTAGAGTTCGTAAGGTTAGGTTAGGGTTAGTAGGGTTAGGTTAAGGTTAGTGAGGTTGGGTTAGGATTAGTAGGGCTAGGTAAAGGTTGGAATGGTTAGGTTAGGGTTAGTAAGGTTAGGTTGGGGTTAGTAAGGTTAGGTTGGGGTTAATAAGGTTAGGTTGGGGTTAGTAAGGTTAGGTTGGGGTTAATAAGGTTAGGTTGGGGTTAGTAAGGTTAGGTTGGGGTTAGTAAGGTTAGGTTAGTGTTAGTAAAGTTAGGTTGGGGTTAGTAAGGTTAGGTTGGGGTTAGTAAGGTTAGGTTAGTGTTAGTAAAGTTAGGTTAGGGTTTGTAAGGTTAGGTTGGGTTAGTAAGGTTAGGTTAGGGTAAGTAAGGTTAGGTTGGGGTTAGTAGGGTAAGGTTAGGGTTAGTAAGGTTAAGTTAGGGTTAGTAAGGTTAGGTTGGGGTTAGTAAGGTTAGGTTGGGGTTAGTAAGGTTAGGTTGGGGTTAGTAAGGTTAGGTTAGGGTTAGTAAGGTTAGGTTAGGGTTAGTAAGGTTAGGTTGGGTTAGTAAGGTTAGGTTGGGTTAGTAAGGTTAGGTTGGGTTAGTAAGGTTAGGTTAGGGTTAGTAGGGTTAGGTTGGGGTTAGTAAGGTTAGGTTGGGGTTAGTAAGTTTAGTTTGGGGTTAATAAGGTTAGGTTGGGGTTAGTAAGGTTAGGATTAGTAAGGTTAGGTTGGGGTTAGTAAGGTTAGGTTGGGGTTAGTAAGGTTAGGTTGGGGTTAGTAAGGTTAGGTTAGGGTTAGTAAGGTTAGGTTAGGGTTAGTAAGGTTAGGTTGGGGTTAGTAAGGTTAGGTTGGGGTTAGTAAGGTTAGGTTAGGGTTAGCAAGGTTAGGTTGGGGTTAGCAAGGTTAGGGTTAGTAAGGTTAGGTTAGTAAGGTTAGGTTGGGTTAGTAAAGTTAGGTTGGGTTAGTAAGGTTAGGTTAGGGTTAGTAAGGTTAGGTTGGGGTTAGTAGGGTTAGGTTGCGGTTAGTAAGGTTAGGTTGGGGTTAGTAAGGTTAGGTTGGGTTAGTAAGGTTAGGTTGGGGTTAGTAAGGTTAAGTTGAGGTTAGTAAGGTTAGGTTAGGGTTAGTAAGGTTAAGTTGGGGTTAGTAAGGTTAGGTTAGGGTTAGTTAGGTTGGGGTTAGTAAGGTTAGGTTGGGGTTAGTAAGGTTAGGATAGTAAGGTTAGGTTAGGGTTAGTAAGGTTAGGTTGGGGTTAGTAGGGTTAGGTTGGGGTTAGTAGGGTTAGGTTGGGGTTAGGTTAGGGTTAGTGTCGCCGTCTGGCCAGTGGTGAACCAGCATGCTTCCAAAGCTGTGAAACAAAACATGACGACTCCTATATGAACCAGGAAGGCCGCTGGTTCTGACAGAGGACCACTGTAGTCAGAAGTTATGTCTCTGCTCTCTCTCTCTCTCTCTCTCTCTCTGTCTCTCTGTCTCTCTGTCTCTGTGTGTGTGTGTGTGTGTGTGTGTAACCTCTGGCTCCCTCTCTTCCTCAGGTCAATGTGAATCCAGAGGATTTGATTCCAAAGCTTCCAAAACCCAAAGATCTGCAGCCCTTCCCTACAACCCAGTCACTGGTACACACACACACACTACTTCCAACCAAGTCACTGGTACACACACTACATACAGCCCAGTCACTGGTACACACACACACTCTACCTACAGCCCAGTCACGACTTCCAACCAAGTCACTGGTACACACACACTACATACAGCCCAGTCACTGGTACACACACACTAAATACAACCAGTCACTGGTACACACACTACATACAACCCAGTCACTGGTACACACACACACACACACACACAATACATACAGCCCAGTCACTGGTACACACACACTACATACAACCCAGTCACTGGTACACACACACACACACACACACACACACACACACACTACTTCCAACCAAGTCACTGGTACACACACACACTACATACAACCAGTCACTGGTACAAACACTACATACAACCCAGTCACTGGTACACACACACTACATACAACCAGTCACTGCTACACACACTCACACTTGTATACCATGTGTATCGCAGGTGTACCGCGGTCACAGTGGGTTGATTCGTTCGATCAGTGTTTCACCAACTGGACAGTGGCTCCTCTCAGGTCAGTATAGTAAATATCTTTAATACTAACTACTTATACCAGTTCTACCATATAATACTAACCCTACCATCCTATATTGCTGTACTATATTACTGTATAGAACTGTGTCCTCTGGGGTTTGCAGGTCGTGGTGTGTTCATGTCCTCTGGGGTTTGCAGGTTGTGATGTGTTCATGTCCTCTGGTGGTTTCAGGTTGTGATGTGTTCATGTCCATTTGGGGTTTGCAGGTCGTGATGTGTTCACGTCCTCTGGGGGTTTGCAGATCATGATGTGTTCATGTCCTCTGGGGGTTTCAGGTTGTGATGTGTTCATGTCCTCTGGGGGTTTGCAGGTTGTGATGTGTTCATGTCCTTTGGGGGTTTGCAGATCATGATGTGTTCATGTCCATTTGGGGTTTGCAGGTCGTGATGTGTTCATGTCCTCTGGGGGTTTGCAGGTCGTGATGTGTTCACGTCCTCTGGGGGTTTGCAGGTCGTGGTGTGTTCACGTCCATTTGGGGTTTGCAGGTTGTGGTGTGTTCACGTCCATTTGGGGTTTGCAGGTTGTGATGTGTTCATGTCCTCTGGGGGTTTCGGGTAGTGATATGTTCATGTCCTCTGGGGGTTTCAGGTTGTGATGTGTTCATGTCCTCTGGGGGTTTCAGGTTGTGATGTGTTCACGTCCTCTGGGGGTTTCAGGTTGTGATGTGTTCATGTCCTCTGGGGGTTTCAGGTTGTGATGTGTTCATGTCCTCTGGGGGTTTCAGGTTGTGATGTGTTCATGTCCTCTGGGGGTTTCAGGTTGTGATGTGTTCATGTCCTCTGGGGGTTTCAGGTTGTGATGTGTTCATGTCCTCTGGGGGTTTCAGGTTGTGATGTGTTCATGTCCTCTGGGGGTTTCAGGTAGTGATGATGGCACGGTGCGGTTCTGGGAGGTGTGTTCATCTCGCTGTGTGAAGACGGTGGAGGTTGGAGGAGCAGTGAGAAGTGTGGCCTGGAACCCCAACCCAGCAGTCTGTCTGGTGGCTGTCGCTGTGTAAGAGACCCTACTAACCCTACTAACTACGCTAACCCTACTAACTAGATCATCCCTACCCTACTAACTACGCTAACCCTACCCTAATGTATATACTGTATATTAGGGATAGGACGGTTTATGAAAACCGTCCGAACCGTTCGGTTCGATTCGCGTGTGTTGCGTTCGGTTCACGGCTGCTCCTTTTTCTCATAGGTGAAGCGAGTACATTCCAGAGCAGAAGGTGGCGGTAGTGCGCCTAAAGCCAACCACCAGTAGTAAACAACAAGAAGAAGTGAAGCAGTGTAGCTGGGTGTAGCAGATAGAAATAGAGTATTGAGTCAGTTGTTGTGGAGAATTGTGTGAGTATTGCGAGTGGGAAAGAGCCAACCGAACCGTGGATTTTGTGAACCATTTCACCCCTAATGTATATATATATATATATATATATATATATATACAGTATATATATACTGTATATAGTCAAAGTCAAACCGTTTCACCCCTAATGTATTTACTGTATATATATATATACTGTATATAGTCAAAGTCAAACCATTTCACCCCTAATGTATATGTATATACTGTGTATATATACTGTATATAGTCAAAGTCAAACCGTTTCACCCCTAATGTATATGTATATACTGTATATATATATACTGTATATAGTCAAAGTCAAACCATTTCACCCCTAATGTATATGTATATACTGTATATATATACTGTATATAGTCAAAGTCAAACCGTTTCACCCCTAATGTATATGTATATACTGTATATATATATACTGTATATAGTCAAAGTCAAACCGTTTCACCCCTAATGTATATGTATATACTGTATATATATACTGTATATAGTCAAAGTCAAACCGTTTCACCCCTAATGTACAAATGTATATACTGTATATATATATAATGTATATAGTCAAAGTCAAACCGTTTCACCCCTAATGTATATGTATATACTGTATATATATATATATATACTGTATATAGTCAAAGTCAAAGTAGCTTTATTGTCAGTTCCTTCACATGGCAAGACATGCAAAGGAATCGAGAGGACGTTTCTCACCCTCCCATGGTGAAAGAGATACAGTGCACAGGCAGGACAAGACATTCCTAATACTAAAACCAAAGTAAACATTCCTACAGATGAGACAGAAAGATAAGAAAAAAAGATAAAATAAAATAAATGTGCAATGTCAGAATCTACTGTTATATGAGGTAGGAATAGGAATATATATATATATATATATATATGTATATATATATATATATGTATATATATATATATATATATGTGTGTGTGTGTAAATCCTCACTAAGATTAAGGATTCAAGTCGTTTATTATCAATTTAAAGCTTATTGAAACTTATTCTGGTGACTCTCTCACTGTATTAGCAGCAATTACATTTTTCACCTTCGTCTGATAAATGTACTCTTTGTAACTCGCTTTGGATAGAAGCGTCTGCTAAATGTAAATGTAAACTGCAGCATCACTTCCAGTCATACTGTACAATGAAATGTGTTGGACGAGACATCAAACAAGATGGTTGTAATCTAGGGAGATGGTAACTAAGTAGTGTCCCTGTCTCCCTCCAGCGGTTGTCACGTGGTACTGCTGTGTCCCTCTCTGGGGGACCGGCTGCTGATTGGCTCCACCGAGCAGCTTCTCTCCTCCTATCAGCCGCCAGAGGAGAAGGGGGAGGAGCTTGTCACCTGGACATTGGCGGAAAGGGAGGAGCATAGCCATGGAGTCCGCCTGAGACTGACTCACCCCAAGGTACACACTAACACACACAAACACACACTCACTCACTAACATTAAATCACACACACACACACCCTGGCTCTGCGTGTGTGTGTGTATGTTAGTCAGGGTTCGTGTGTGTGTTGGGGTTAGTCAGGATTACTGTGTATGTTGACGTGTGTGTGTGTGTATCAGGCTGTGCAGCAGGTGGTGTGGCACCCTAAAGGAGATTACCTGTCCTCCGTGATGCCCCAGCCCTCCAGCCACCTGCAGGTGCTGGTGCACCAGGTGAGTCGGAGGCGCAGCCAGAACCCCTTCCGGCGTAGTAAGGGCTTGGTGCAGAGCGTGTCCTTCCACCCCCTGAGGCCCTACTTCTTGGTGGCGACACAGCGCTCTGTTCGCATCTACAACCTGGTCAAGCAGGAGATGACCAAGAAATTACAGGCCAACTGCAAGTGGATCTCCAGCATGGCCATCCACCCAGCAGGTAACCAAAGAACCGCTCACACTTCAGACTGGACCAATCACCCCTCAGACTGGACCAATCACCCCTCAGACTGGACCAATCACCCCTCAGACTGGACCAATCACCCCTCAGACTGGACCAATCACCCCTCAGACTGGACCAATCACCCCTCAGACTGGACCAATCACCCCTCAGACTGGACCAATCACGCCTCAGACTTGACCACCTGATGTTTCAGGGGATAATGTAATCTGCGGGAGCTACGACTGCAGGTTGGCGTGGTTTGATCTGGACCTGTCCACCAAACCATACAAGATGCTTCGGTAAGATCATCACATGTTCCTGGTCATAAGGCGCTGTAAACATAGTTAGGACGGGTGGCTAAGAGGTCTGTTGGGTGCTCGCTACCTTTACTGACTATGTGACTGTTCACCTAGACACCATAAGAAGGCGGTGAGGGGCGTGGCCTATCACCCCAGCTACCCATTGTTCGCCTCCGCCTCTGACGACGGGTCTGTCATCGTCTGCCATGGGGCTGTTTACAAGTAGGATACACACACACACACACACTGTAAACAAGTAGGATATAAACAAACCCACATCTTTTAGAAATTATAAACAACCCTTTGTCTGTCTCCCAGCGACCTGCTCCAGAACCCCCTCATAGTTCCTGTCAAGGTTCTTCGGGGTCATGCTGTGACGAATGACCTCGGGGTTCTGGATGTAACCTTTCACCCCAGCCAACCCTGGCTCTTCTCCTGTGGAGCCGATGCAACCATCAGGCTATTCACCTAGTCACCCCCGGCAACCGTCAGCCTCTTCACCGAGTCACCCCCGGCAACCGTCAGCCTCTTCACCGAGTCACCCCCGGCAACCGTCAGCCTCTTCACCGAGTCACCCCCGGCAACCGTCAGCCTCTTCACCGAGTCACCCCCGGCAACCGTCAGCCTCTTCTCCGAGTCACATTGGTAACCAGGCCCATTATCTGCCTTTTTTTCTGGTCTGTTTTGTTTTTAATAAAAAACATTTTTTCAAGACGTTTGTGCTGGTCAGTTCTACGTCATTCATAAACATTTGAAATATGAATTCTGAAGCATGCAGAGTCTCTGGTTCTAATAAAACATAGCAGCTTATTTTAATGGTTCTTGTTGATGGCTGGAATGGTAGAAATACTTCTGGAACACTGCAACATGACCCCAGTTCAGACCATGTTCAGACCTGTCCACCCCCTTGTCCTCACCCCTTGACTTTGTCTCATTAGTCTTGTTCATGACAGCGTGCCTCATCCTAACCACTTAAGAGCTGCGTCTTTGGCACGCTGACCCTGAGGCTGGCGGCGTGAAGATTCCACCATTGATTAGATCAACAGTAGACATCCCAGAGGCTTTAGGCAGGCATAGGCATTGTTGAGTTTGAAATGCATTGTGCTTTGGTATGCCTAGTTTTATGAATGTCAAAATAATGTTACATAATTATTACTATTACTTATTACTAATAACTATCATATTGACAATAATGTACCAAAAAGTGGCTTCTGTTTCAAATTGAATACCTTAATTTCATTGTGATTTAATAACTAAACTAGTTGAGTGAAATATCATTACAAAGCTCAGTTTTCGAGGAATGTCATCATTACGTGTATTCACCAGCAGAGAGAAACTGTCTATATTCACCAGTAAAGAACAGGGTGAACAGAGTGATGGACCTGACCATCACATCACAGCCATGTGAAGGGACAGCAGCTCCTTCTCTCCGGTCGGTGTAGTTCTAAAATCATATATCAATGAAATGAAACCAATGATCTCACAGTATTGCCAGTGCTAAGAAAAGACGATATATATATATATATATATATATATATATATATATATATATATATATATATATATATATATGTGTCTGTGTGTGTGTAGACAGACAGGCAGACAGATACAATATCCAAAAATTATATGCAACATTGATATGACATTTATAATCTATAGGACGTTGGAATGACTATAATATAATAAACATATGTAGGAGCCGAGAAGTCCGCCTCCAACACCACATGCACGCACACGCACACGCACACACACACACACACACTCTCTATCTCCCAGCTGAGCAGGATCCGTTATGTGGTCAACAGGAGGATGAGCTGCTGGTCGTAGTGATACAGGAGTGTTCTAGATATCAACCTACGAGTCCAGACATCGTCCTACTAGAGATAGATATTAGACATCATTAATCACCAGGAAACATTAGCTTTCATCAGAGACGGCCAACGGTCGTTGTTAGCTGCTTAGCTTAGCTGCGGTGCTTCAGCTAGCGAGCTAAGCAGACATCTATCTTTAATAACCATCACCTCGGACTACTCGACCCCACCCTGGTGGGTCCAGGAGGACCCCGGTGAGTCCAGCAGGACCCTGGGGAGACCCTGTGAGGACATGGTGGCTCAGGTTCGGGTTAGCTAAGCTACTGCTGCAGCACAAAGGAACTGCAGCTAGCGGCTAAGCTAAGGCTAATGGATGCTCGTGTTATTGAAGAATGGGAACGCATTCCGTTTGTTTAGTTAACTAGGAGCTAGTCTGTACTCTCTAGTTTGTCATAGACTCTTTGCTAGTCCGTACTCTAGTTAGTCATAGACTCTTTGCTAGTCTGTACTCTAGTTAGTCATAGACTCTTAACTAGTCTGTACTCTAGTTAGTTATATACTATGGACTAGTCTGTACTCTCTAGTTAGTCATACATTTTACTAGTCTGTACTCCAGTTAATTATATACTATTAACTAGTCTGTACTCTCTAGTTAGTCATATACACTTTACTAGTCTGTACTCTAGTTAGTTATATACTATTAACTAGTCTGCTCCCTAGGGGACTCTGTTAGACCAGGAACCAGCCTGCAGCCTCTAGTTAGTTAGGAGACAGTTTAGATCCTAGTGATCAGCTGATGGGAGGCTGAGCAGCCGTCATCCTCCTGACTGTGTTACTGAGACAGTAGTGATGGCTGGTGAACCCAGTAGAACCAAACACACATGGCTGTGTGTCCTTCTTCTCCTAGTCACTGGTAAGTTTATTATTACATTCAGTCCTATTAATATGGGGATCATTGTTACCATCACATGTACGGTACATGTAAATGCAAGGTCTGGGACCTGGTAATGTTTGACTGATCAGTCCATTATACATGGTTTATCTCCAAGTAGTTCTCAAATGATTGTATTTCTAAACCCATGACTGATGTATTTGATCATATCAGAGTGTAGTTTTGTCTGTTTATATTGCATAACTTCTCCAAAAACATCATACCAGCGTCTTTAAGTTAGAATTCCTTTTAGCTTAAATAAGCATGTTAGCTTCATTACCATACTGTGAGCTTCACAGGTAGCATACATGTCAGCTTCTTCCTCATAAACGTAGTTAGCATGTCTTTTAGCTTCTTCTATCTAAACACAGCACACAAGTTAGCTTCTTCCATCTAAACACAGTTAGTACACATGTTAGCGTCTTCTATCCAAACTTAGTTAGCATACCCGTTAGCTTCTTCCATGGAAACAGTCCACATACCTGCTGTGTGCCATGTAGCGTCAGGCTGACATGGTGGTCCACCTTGACCACTCACCCTCCTGGGGGCTTCTGTTTCCAGGGTTGAGTGCTGACTCCCAAAGGACAGACAATGTCTATGTGTCTGGAGTCTCCAATGGTGAGTATTTCATACAGTTCATAACATCAAAGTCAAGTCAAAGTAGCTTTATTGTCAATTCCTTCACATGTCAGGACAAAGGAATGGAGAGGACGTTTCTCACCCTCCCACGGTGAAACAGATAACACAGGCACAACAGGCAGGCAACATATCATGACATATCATAAGTGATTACATAGCAGTTCATAAGCAGTTATAACATAGCAAGTCATAACAGCAGTTATAACTTATCAGCTGAAAACAGTTGACAACAGTTCTAATATTAGTTTGTAACAGTTCAGAACATAATTTACAACATAGTTATAGTCAATAACATAACAGCTAATAACTTAGTTGATAGTTCATACTAGACCCGATAAAACATAAGAGCTCATAACATAACTGTTTCTACCATAACAGTATTACAGTTATGTTATACTGTAGCTATTAATAACAGTTAATACCGTGACCATTTGTAACAAGTAAAACCATAACAGTTCACAACATCACAGTTTTAACAATGCTATTAATTACATAACAGTTCATACGTTTATAACAACAGTTCATAGCGACAGTTATAAGTTAGCAGTTATAACTTACGGTAGAACTGTGATGTTATAACAGTTATTCCCATGGCTTGTATAGGTAGTATGTTGATAATAACCCTGTTCTGTGCTAGCCTGTGGGGATGTAGCTGAGCTTGTGAGAACCTCCAGTGGGGTGATCACCAGTCCTGGGTGGCCCTTCCAGTATCCCTCCACACTCAACTGTAGCTGGAACATCAGAGGAAAGCCTGGGGACATCATCACCCTCAGGTACACCCACACCTGCACCCTCAGGTACACCCACACCTGCACCCTCAGGTACACCCACACCTGCACCCTCAGGTCAGACACACCTGCACCCTCAGGTACACCCACACCTGCACCCTCAGGTACACCCACTCCTGCACCCTCAGGTCAGACACACCTGCACCCTCAGGTACACCCACACCTGCACCACCAGGTACACCCACACCTGCACCCTCAGGTACACCCACACCTGCACCCTCAGGTACACCCACACCTGCACCATCAGGTCAGACACTCCTGCACCCTCAGGTACACCCACACCTGCACCATCAGGTCAGACACTCCTGCACCCTCAGGTACACCCACTCCTGCACCCTCAGGTACACCCACACCTGCACCCTCAGGTACACCCACACCTGCACCATCAGGTACACCCACACCTGCACCATCAGGTACACCCACACCTGCACCATCAGATACACCCACACCTGCACCATCAGGTACACCCACACCTGCACCATCAGGTACACCCACACCTGCACCCTCAGGTACACCCACACCTGCACCGTCAGGTCAGACACACCTGCACCCTCAGGTACACCCACACCTGCACCCTCAGGTACACCCACACCTGCACCATCAGGTCACACACACCTGCACCATCAGGTACACCCACTCCTGCACCCTCAGGTACACCCACTCCTGCACCCTCAGGTACACCCACTCCTGCACCCTCAGGTACACCCACACCTGCACCCTCAGGTACACCCACACCTGCACCCTCAGGTACACCCACACCTGCACCATCAGGTCAGACACACCTGCACCCTCAGGTACACCCACACCTGCACCCTCAGGTACACCCACACCTGCACCCTCAGGTACACCCACACCTGCACCATCAGGTACACCCACACCTGCACCATCAGGTACACCCACACCTGCACCCTCAGGTCACACACACCTGCACCCTCAGGTACACCCACACCTGCACCCTCAGGTACACCCACACCTGCACCCTCAGGTACACCCACACCTGCACCCTCAGGTACACCCACACCTGCACCATCAGGTCAGACACACCTGCACCATCAGGTCAGACACACCTGCACCCTCAGGTCAGACACACCTGCACCATCAGGTCAGACACACCTGCACCATCAGGTCAGACACACCTGCACCATCAGGTACACCCACACCTGCACCATCAGGTCAGACACTCCTGCACCATCAGGTCAGACACACCTGCACCATCAGGTACACCCACACCTGCACCATCAGGTCAGACACACCTGCACCATCAGGTACACCCACACCTGCACCATCAGGTCAGACACTCCTGCACCCTCAGGTACACCCACACCTGCACCATCAGGTCAGACACACCTGCACCATCAGGTACACCCACACCTTCACCATCAGGTCAGACACACCTGCACCATCAGGTCAGACACACCTGCACCATCAGGTACACCCACACCTGCACCATCAGGTACACCCACACCTGCACCCTCAGGTACACCCACACCTGCACCATCAGGTCAGACACACCTGCACCATCAGGTACACCCACACCTGCACCATCAGGTACACCCACACCTGCACCATCAGGTCAGACACACCTGCACCATCAGGTACACCCACACCTGCACCCTCAGGTACACCCACACCTGCACCATCAGGTACACCCACACCTGCACCATCAGGTACACCCACACCTGCACCATCAGGTACACCCACACCTGCACCATCAGGTCAGACACACCTGCACCCTCAGGTACACCCACACCTGCACCCTCAGGTACACCCACACCTGCACCATCAGGTACACCCACACCTGCACCATCAGGTCAGACACTCCTGCACCATCAGGTACACCCACACCTACACCATCAGGTCAGACACTCCTGCACCATCAGGTACACCCACACCTGCACCATCAGGTCAGACACACCTGCACCATCAGGTACACCCACACCTGCACCATCAGGTCAGGCACACCTGCACCATCAGGTACACCCACACCTGCACCATCAGGTCAGACACTCCTGCACCCTCAGGTCAGACACACCTGCACCATCAGGTACACCCACACCTGCACCATCAGGTACACCCACACCTGCACCATCAGGTACACCCACTCAGGTTTCCCCGCTTGTCAGCCGGGAGACAGAGAAATACTAAAAGACAGAGAAATACTACACAGTGTAGACAAGAAACATAACAAAAACAAAAAGATAAACAAAAATACAGTACACAAACCCCAGGTGTTGCCGCAGTATCCAAAAGGACACTGCCGCGACACCCCCCAACCCACAGTAGGGACACACTAGAAATGACAATCAATAAAGATCAGACCAGGTGGCCTTAAGTTAGTATGAAGGTCCAGTGGACATTGGGCATTAGACGTAATTAGATAGAAATTGCTTTTTTACTTTTTTCTTGAAGAGATAGAACGATTTGGACTTTTTTACATCATTTTCCAGCTTATTCCATAACTGGAATCCCCGGCAAGTGACACTAAAGTTTGTGTTTTTGTATTTCCGTTTTTTCCCCTTTGTCAGGAGTTTATTTCTGGTGTTGTGTCTATGCAGGGGACTGCAGATAGGAACAAGTTCACACAGACAGGCATTGGATTGGTTTATGACCTGATAAACAGTACATACGTTTAGGAAAATATTCAGATCGGCAAGCTTTAATACGCCAGAACTCTCAAAGAGAGGACCAGTATGGTATCTGAAATGTGACCAGAAGATGGTGCGAATAACTTTCTTTTGAAGTGATTGCACTTTATAGAGATAGCTCGGAAAGGTGTTACACCAAATGATATTACAGTAAAGTAAATGAGGTTCGAATAAAGATCTGTACAGAGTGAGTAGTGCTGAGAGTGGAAGGTAATCTCTTAACTTAAAGAATAGACCAGAGTACATGGATAATTTCTTAGTGAGTTGCTCAATATGATATTTAAAGTTTAAGTATTCATCGATGTTGACCCCCAGGAATTTTGTGTTTTTTACTCTTTTTATTTCATGTCCATCAATGTTAAGGCACATGTTCTCTATATGTTGTCTATTTTTATTAGATCGGAAGATGGTGTAATTAGTATTTTTTACGTTCAGAGAAAGTTTGTTGCATTTAAGCCATAAATTCACTTTCTCAAGTTCTTTATTAGCTATAGATTGTAATACAAGCAGATCTTTGTGTGATAAGAGCAAGTTTGTGTCATCTGTAAATAGTACTTTTTTGAAAATATTGGACGAGTGGACAAAGTCGTTCATATAGATAATGTAGAGTAACGGCCCCAAAATTGACCCCTGGGGGACCCCATGGTTTATGATTTTTTTACTGGATTCTTTGCCATTTATACGTACATATTGTTTTCTCTCATAAAGATAATTTCTAAACCAATCCAATGCCACACCTCTAATACCATAAAAAGACATGATAAATGGTGTCAAAGGCTTTTGGCAAGTCTAACAAAATGCCAACAGAGAGATCACCTTTTTCAATAGCATCATATACATTTTCAGTTAGATCAAGAACCGCCATACATGTAGTTCTTTTTTTCCTAAAGCCATATTGAGAAGAGTCAAGAATATTAAATTTGTCTATGTACTTAATTAGTCTATTGTATACAATTTTTTCGACACACCTGCACCCTCAGGTCAGACACACCTGCACCATCAGGTACACCCACACCTGCACCATCAGGTACACCCACACCTTCACCATCAGGTACAACCACACCTGCACCATCAGGTCACACACACCTGCACCATCAGGTACACCCACACCTTCACCACCAGGTACACCCACACCTGCACCATCAGGTACACCCACACCTGCACCACCAGGTCACACACACCTGCACCATCAGGTCAGACACACCTGCACCATCAGGTCAGACACACCTGCACCATCAGGTACACCCACACCTGCACCATCAGGTACACCCACACCTTCACCATCAGGTACAACCACACCTGCACCATCAGGTCACACACACCTGCACCCTCAGGTCAGACACACCTGCACCATCAGGTCAGACACACCTGCACCATCAGGTCAGACACACCTGCACCATCAGGTCAGACACACCTGCACCATCAGGTCACACACACCTGCACCATCAGGTACACCCACACCTGCACCATCAGGTACACCCACACCTGCACCATCAGGTACACCCACACCTGCACCATCAGGTCAGACACACCTGCACCATCAGGTCAGACACACCTGCACCCTCAGGTCAGACACACCTCTACCACCAGTGTGTTTGTTGGAGGGAAATCATACGCCCTGTCCTAGCTGGAGAACTTCAGTGGACGAGTTTCAATCCGGTCTGAGCCGTCATGACGGTCAGAAAGGTTTTAGAAAAACCAGACCCATGGTTCCATAGGACGGGTGTGATGGGTGTGGCCAAGCGTTGTCAGAAGCCACGTCACACTCATTTGATCTAGGCTGCCATTCCAAAACTAGCACTTTGCAAAGTAGCAGACTTCCTGTATCGTACAGAGAATGTTCCTTTTTAACATCTTTATCAATTTTGTGGAAAAACAACACAGAGACCCGAGGCCGTTTCCAGCTGACAGAGGGAGTGTGGTTTCACTTTGAGCTGCATCATCTGACCCTCTTCTCGTCTCCTTGACTCCTTGTTTCCTTGTCTCCTTTAGCTTCCAGGACTTTGAGCTGCAGGGTTCTCAGCACTGCGCTCTGGACTGGCTGTCCATCGGAAGCTACAAGAACCTGGATGGATACCGGGCATGTGGATCCTCTCTTCCTGCTCCCTACATCTCTTCCCAGGACCATGTGTGGATTCACTTTCACTCGGACCACTCGCTGGCTGCCAAGGGCTTTAGACTGTCCTACATCACCGGTACGTTGGTTAACTAGTTAAGCATGGCTCTGCTTCCATGTGTACAAATAAAGAGTTGAAGATGTGTTTTCCTGAGATCATCACTGTAATGTACTACATTACATGATGACCCCTGGTGTGTCAACCACAGGGTTAGTTATGGCGTTAACCTGTGTGTGTGACAGGGCGGTCGGAGGAGCCTGGCTGCGAGGTGGATCAGTTCCACTGCTCCAACGGGAAGTGTATTCCAGAGCGCTGGAGGTGTAACTCCATGGACGAGTGTGGAGACAACTCAGACGAGGACCTGTGTGTCCACAGCCAGCCGCCCGCAGCCTTCTCCTTCCAGCCCTGCGCCTACAACCAGTTCCCTTGTCTGTCTCGCTACACCCGCGTCTACACCTGTCTGCCTCACTCTCTCAAATGTGATGGCAGCATTGACTGTCAGGTACTGAACCCCACTGTTCACTCAACTGACCCCACAATGAGCCTTAATGCTAACACGCTAACACATAGACCGTCAGGTACTGAACCCCACAATGAAAAAAATGCCCCTTTACAATGAGCCCTATCCATAACACAGCCTTAATGCTAACACAGCTTTTATGCTAACACGGCCGTAACGCTAGCACAGCCTTAATGCTAGCACAGCCTTAACACTAACACAGACTTAATGCTAACACAGCCTTAATGCTAACACAGCCTTAACTCTAGCACAGCCTTAATGCTAGCACAGCTTTAACACTAACACAGCCTTTATCCTAACACATCCTTAATGCTAACACAGCCTTAACGCTAGCACAGCCTTAACGCTAGCACAGCCTTAACGCTAGCACAGCCTTTATCCTAACACAACCTTAATGCTAACACAACCTTAATGCTAACAGCCTTAACGCTAGCACAGCCTTCACACTAACAGAGCCTAAATGCTATCATAGCCTTAACTCGAACCTAACCTTTGTTGTGATGTAGGACTTGGGCGATGAGATAGACTGTGATGTTCCAACGTGTGGAGAGCACCTGAAGAACTTCTATGGTTCCTTCAACTCACCAAACTACCCAGACTTCTACCCTCCTGGTAGCAACTGTACCTGGCTCATAGACACTGGAGACACAAGAAAGGTAGGCAACCTGTCCTACTGCTCTAGAGAGTTTGTGGTGGTTAGTTAGAAAGGTGGTGAGGTTATTAAGGTTGTGGCTAGTTATTATGGTAGTGGCTAGTTATTAAGATGGATGGTTAAGGTGGGGTTAATCTTTTAGGTGGGGGTTAGTCATTAGGGCAGGGGTTAGTTATTAAGGCGGGGGTTAATCATTTAGGTGGGGGTTAGTCATTAAGGCAAAACGCTTGTCCATACTGAACTACGTTGTTCCCTGATCTTAGATGAGTTGATACATACCTCGCTCACTTTCATGCGTGCACTCGATCGCTCTGGCGCGCAGCGCCACTTTGATAGCATGTAGCTTGGCCCAGTATATTCCTTTGGATCCAAACGGGGGTGAAGTTAGAAGCGACCAAGCACTTCCACGTTTTCCCTATTTAAATACGGATGCATGAGTAGTTACACGACTCAGGTATGGTTACACAAAATGAAACATGTCAATTTTCTAAGCAGTTAAAAAAGGATAACTATAAATATAACTAATTAATAAGTCATTAAGGTGAGTAATGTGAGGGTTAGTCATTCAGGCGGGGGTTAATCATTTAGGTGGGGGTTAGTCATTAAGGTGGGGGTTAATCATTTATGTGGGGGTTAGTCATTATGGTGGGGGTTAATCATTTATGTTGGGGTTAGTCATTTAGGTGGGGGTTAGTCATTATGGTGGGGGTTAATCATTTATGTGGGGGTTAGTCATTCAGGTGGTGGTTAATAATTTACGTGGGGGTTAGTAATTAAGGTGGGGGTTAGTCATTAAGGTAGGGGCGAGTCATTAAGGTGAGGGTTAGTCATTCAGGCAGGGGTTAGTCATTAAGGTTGGGGCGAGTCATTCAGGCAGGGGTTAGTCATTAAGGTAGGGGCGATTCATTAAGGTGAGGGTCAGTCATTAAGGTAGGGGCGAGTCATTAAGGTGAGGGTTAGTCATTAAGGTAGGGGCGAGTCATTAAGGTGAGGGTTAGCCATTCAGGCGGGGGTTAATCATTAAGTTAGGGGCGAGTCATTAAGGTGAGGGTTAGTCATTAAGGTAGGGGCGAGTCATTAAGGTGAGGGTTAGTCATTAAGGTAGGGGCGAGTCATTAAGGTGAGGGGTAGTCATTCAGGCGGGGGTGAGTCATTAAGGTAGGGGCGAGTCATTAAGGTGGGGGTTAGTAATTCAGGCGGGGGTTAGTCATTAAGGTAGGGGCGAGTCATTAAGGTGAGGGGTAGTCATTCAGGCGGGGGTGAGTCATTAAGGTAGGGGCGAGTCATTAAGGTGAGGGTTAGTAATTCAGGCGGGGGTTAGTCATTAAGGTGAGGGTAAGTCATTAAGGTAGGGGCGAGTCATTAAGGTGAGGGTTAGTCATTAAGGTGAGGGTTAGTCATTAAGGTTGGGGTGAGTCATTAAGGTGAGGGTTAGTCATTAAGGTTTGGGCGAGTCATTAAGGTGAGGGTTAGTCATTAAGGTTGGGGTTAGTCATTAAGGTTGGGGCGAGTCTTTAAGGTGAGGGTTAGTCATTAAGGTTGGGGCGAGTCATTAAGGTGAGGGTTAGTCATTAAAGCCCATCGTGCAGGTTTTTTTTTTTTCTATTCTGGCAATTTTCTAGTTGGTTATAAACATTTAAACAGTTATCCATTGTATTTGACGTTGTAGTTAATACGTTGTATTAAGGTGAGGGTTAGTAATTCAGGCGGGGGTTAGTCATTAAGGTGAGGGTAAGTCATTAAGGTAGGGGCGAGTCATTAAGGTGAGGGTTAGTCATTAAGGTGAGGGTTAGTCATTAAGGTTGGGGCGAGTCATTAAGGTGAGGGTTAGTCATTAAGGTGAGGGTTAGTCATTCAGGCGGGGGTTAGTCATTAAGGTTGGGGCGAGTCATTAAGGTGAGGGTTAGTCATTAAGGTTGGGGCGAGTCATTAAGGTGAGGGTTAGTCATTAAGGTTGGGGCGAGTCATTAAGGTGAGGGTTAGTCATTCAGGCGGGGGTTAATCATTAAGGTTGGGGCGAGTCATTAAGGTGAGGGTTAGTCATTCAGGCGGGGGTTAGTCATTAAGGTTGGGGCGAGTCATTAAGGTGAGGGTTAGTCATTCAGGCGGGGGTTAATCATTAAGGTTGGGGCGAGTCTTTAAGGTGAGGGTTAGTCATTAAGGTTGGGGCGAGTCATTAAGGTGAGGGTTAGTCATTAAAGCCCATGGTGCAGGTTTTTTTTTTTTCTATTCTGGCAATTTTCTAGTTGGTTATAAACATTTAAACAGTTATCCATTGTATTTGACGTTGTAGGGCACAGGTGTCAAACTCAAGGCCCGCGGGCCAAATCTGGCCCGCCACGTTGTTTCATGTGGCCCGCGAGAGCTTAAAAGGCATATTCTGTACCGTAGAGCGACCATCAACTACATCTCCCAGAATGCATTTCAATGTTGTGATCCGCAAATCCTGCCCGTAGATTGCAGTGGTTCCAATGCTTCCAGTTGTACATGGTTATAAATGGATGCACAATATTTGTACATTGGAGTAAATAACCAAATGCAGAGACAGTTAAACCGGCCCTTTGAGGGCAACCATAATGCTGATGTGGCCCGGGGTGAAAATGAGTTTGACACCCCTGTTGTAGGGTATCTCAAAAAGGAAATGTAATAAGGAAAAGTAGGTGAAATGTTAGCCTTTGGCTAACAGGTTAGTGATGATTCTTATTTCGCCCACAATGCATTGCATGACGTCACATCGGGGACTCCGGACGAAAGCCCACCTTGATACCATTGAGAGAGATGTGTAGTGAGAGAGTGACAGTGTCAGATATATAAGGAAATATATATATAGATAGATAGATAGATAGGTTGAGAGATAGCATAGTGTAACATAAACTCGTCTGCGTTGTCTCAATGAAATGCAGGAGACTTGGGGCCAGTTTGTCACTTTATTAACCTGTGACAAAACACAATACATTGGATTCCGTAGCAAGGCGGCATGGATCAACACAGTATGCTAATATGAAAAGGAGATGAAATGTTAGCTATTCACACGTGTAATTATAAACTTAGATAAATGAATACTTTGATCGGTTTACACGGGATGATCAATTCAGTACAGAAATGAACATAGTCAGTAAAACGATTCTGTCCTGTCGGATCACGGTGAAGCCATTATGTAATGTAATGTAATGTAATGCTGTCCTTAAGCCACGACTCCGTAAAACAGAGAATGATTGGCTGCACTGTCGGTACAGCCGATCATACTTCACAAGCGCTGCAAGTTCATCAACTCTGTTGACTACGGAGCACACGTTGCCCATAATCACAGACGGTAGGACAGGCTTGTGCTTACTCAGCCTGTCCCTCACCGTCGGCCTCTTTTCCTTCACTTTCACTCCGGAGGTAAATCCAGGCGTGGAAGGCCACAGTTTGTTATTGTATCCCAAATGCTGTAGAGTTCACCCAGGCTGTAGGAGACGACTGCTGCTGGGTCAGACGCTCCAAAGCCTTGTAGCTTCATGGGAATAAATCCACTCCATATAACTAACCACATAAGTCCAAACGTGTGCACTTTAAATCCTGACATATTGTGTGTGATTCTTGCGTTCAAAACAGTGACATGACGGTAAAACAAGACACAGACAAACACTTTGTGGTAGCGAGTCACCGACAGGGCAGGCGCCACGTCCGATATAAGTTTGAACGGTTGTTCTTTCTATGGGTAGTTTCCCAACATAATCATGCATTTCTTCATTCGCACATCTAACCGGTTCCAAATGATGGCCATCATAAATGTTGATTGTGAGTCATGCCACCTCTTCCTCATCCCAGTTAGACACCATAGTTCTAGTACAAGGCTGAGGCTACCTTCCACCACGTCTCCCCAACGTGACGTCAGCACCGAGTTGCATTGAAAATAACCCTTACTACCAAAAACTACCAAAAACTGGACTTTAACACTATTTTGGACATTTCTAACTTTATATACATATCTTGAGTGCTTTATGTACCCATTAATCGAAAGTGGTGTTTAACCTGCACCACGGCCTTTAAGGTGAGGGTTAGTCATTAAGGTAGGGTTAGTCATTAAGGTAGGGTTAGTCATTAAGGTAGGGTTAGTCATTAAGGTAGGGTTAGTCATTAAGGTAGGGTTAGTCATTAAGGTAGGGTTAGTCATTACAGTAGGGTTAGTCATTAAGGTAGGGTTAGTCATTAAGGTAGGGTTAGTCATTAAGGTAGGGGTGAGTCATTCAGGCGGGGGTTAGTCATTAAGGTAGGGTTAGTCATTAAGGTAGGGTTAGTCATTAAGGTAGGGTTAGTCATTAAGGTAGGGTTAGTCATTAAGGTGGGGTTAGTCATTAAGGTGGTGTGTGTGCAGGTGGTGCTTCGCTTCACAGACCTGAAGCTGGATGGGACCGGCTATGGGGACTACGTGAAGGTGTACGATGGGCTGCAGGAGAACCCCCGCCGTCTGCTGAGGGTTCTGACGCCCTTTGACTCACGGGCCCCGGTAGCCGTGGTGTCGTCGTCAGGCCGGCTCAGGGTCCACTTCTACGCTGACAAGATCAACGCAGCCAGAGGCTTCAATGCCACCTACCAGGTCTGCTCCTGAACCCGACCCGACCCCTGACCCCCGACTAACTGGCAGACCGCGTGTCTCCTCCCATGGTCTCCTAGTAACAGGTGTGTCTCCTAGGTGGAGGGTTTCTGCCTGCCCTGGGAGGCCCCCTGCGGGGGGAACTGGGGCTGCTACACCCAGCCGCAGCGCTGTGATGGGTACTGGCACTGCCCCAACGGCCGAGACGAGCTCAACTGCTCCTCCTGCCAGGAGGATGAGTTCCCCTGCTCTCGCAACGGGGCCTGCTACCCCCGCTCAGACCGCTGCAACTACCAGAACCGCTGTCCAAACGGGTCGGACGAAAAGAACTGCTACTTCTGTCAGCCTGGAAACTTCCACTGCAAGGTGCTGTCTGTGTGTCTGTCTCTCTCTGTCTGTCTCTGCCTGTCTCTCTGCCTGTCTCTCTGCCTGTCCAGTAAGGTGCTGGTCCTGATAGAGAGCTCCCACTCTGTTGCAGAACAACCGCTGTGTGTTTGAGTCGTGGGTGTGTGACGCCCAGGACGACTGTGGGGATGGGAGTGATGAGCAGAGCTGCCCTGTGGTGGTCCCCACCAGGGTCATCACTGCCGCCGTTATCGGCAGCCTGGTGTGTGGGCTGCTGCTGGTCATCGCTCTGGGCTGCACCTGCAAGCTGTACTCACTGCGCATGTTCGAACGCAGGTACTCCTTCCCTGCCTCACTCACTCACTCACACTAGGCCAGTTTCAGATGAGGCATGCGGCTTCATCTGCCATGCGTCAGAATGCATTCTGGGATGAAAACGTCAGAAATACCTGTGATAAACTTCCGATGCGACGAGTCACCTGGCTTTCAAAACTCGCGTGGTTTCAGGAAAACAACTTCCTCCCGCTTTTCTGGGCATGTTCTCTCGAGCAAGTGCGGACATAAGACACTCCCCTCAACATCCCCTCAACTTTGCCCTGGTTGGTTGGAATACCGACATTAAATTCCCCACATCAGAAGTGACATAACTCCTTTCAGAGAGGCGTGCCTGGTGCCCTCTCCCAAACTATGCATATTAAAAAGAGACGATTTTGTGAACTTTCACTTCATCACTCATCATGCATTTTTATTTTTTTTATTTTATTTACACATTTCTCCATATAGCCAAGCCATTGTGCATGCAGAATATTCATCACCTTTGCTCCTCAGCCTGCATCAATAAGGGGAGATTCAATGCCTCGAACTCGTCTGGTACGAAGAACGCAAGCGCCACAAATCGTATGCCATCTTCCTTGTACCTGTGTCCATAGATATATACAGCCTGTGTCCGCCTTGACGGGATGGGAACTTGACGTGATTAGGACGAGTTCCACCGGATCTTCTCAATTCTCATTGCAACAAATGCGCAAATGCAAACGATCCTAAACTCGCCTACTGACACACACTCTCACACTCACAAACGTTTCATTGGTTGACAGGTCATTCGAAACCCAGCTGTCCCGTGTGGAGGCGGAGCTACTGAGGAGGGAGGCTCCGCCCTCCTATGGTCAGCTGATCGCCCAAGGTCTCATTCCACCTGTAGAGGACTTCCCAGTGTGCTCTGGAACACAGGTGAGATCACATGTATAACCTGTACAGCGTGTAGGTTTATCATGTATATTTCTCATGTATAACCTGTACAGCGTGTAGATTTATCATGTATATTTCTCATGTATAACCTGTACAGCGCGTAGATTTATCATGTATATTTCTCATGGATAACCTGTACAGCGTGTAGATTTATCATGTATATTTCTCATGTATAACCTGTACAGCGTGTAGATTTATCATGTATATTTCTCATGTATAACCTGTACAGCGTGTAGATTTCTCATGTATATTTCTCATGGATAACCTGTACAGCGTGTAGATTTATCATGTATATTTCTCATGTATAACCTGTACAGCGTGTAGATTTATCATGTATATTTCTCATGGATAACCTGTACAGCGTGTAGATTTCTCATGTATATTTCTCATGGATAACCTGTACATCATGTATAGTTCTCCTAAAGCCTATCTATCCCTTAATCACTCTGGGGTATGTAGTATTGAAGTCATCTTGGTTGTGGTGGTAACCGTGCTGTTGCTAGGCGTCTGTGTTGGAGAACCTCCGTCTGGCCGTGCGCTCCCAGCTGGGCTTCACCTCCCTGCGCCTCCCGTCCGGTCGCCATGGCAGCCTGTGGCGGGGCCTCTTTTGGTCATCTGGGTCGCGGCGGTCGGGGTCTCTCCCCCTGGTGTCGGCCGACCCCCCCCACCCTCCCCAGGAGGGGGGAGGGCCCCGCCCCGAAGAGCTCCCTCCCCCGTCACCGGCAGGAGCCGAAGGAGGCGCGCTCTCCCTCCTCCCCCAGAAGGCCCCTCCCCCCAGCGCCGTGGAGGCCATCGTCTCCGTCGTAACGGAGACCCCCATCCCCCCCCCACTCCCCCCTCCTCCTCCCCCGCTCCCCCCGCAGCCCGGCCGCTCGGCCCTGGGCCGGCTGGCCCGCGGCCTGCGCCTCCTCTCCCTGCTCCTCCCCCACCGCAGCCCCCTCAGGCAGCAGGAGCAGGAGGAGGAGGAGGAGGAGGAGGAGGACGTGGAGCTCCTCATCCCAGACTCCTCCCCCTCCTCCCTGGCCTCGGGCCGCACCCGCCGCCATCACCGCGGGGACGGTTACTATGGTGACGGTTACCACGGTGACAGTTACCACAGTGACGGTCCGTGTGAACACTGTGGGATGGTGCACACTGCCCAGATCCCCGACGCCTGTCTGGAGGCCGGGGGCAACAAGACGGAGAGCAGTGACGACGAGCTGCTGCTGCTCTGCTAACCCTGACCGGGATGCTAACTGCTAACGCTAACCAGGATGCTAACCGCTAATGCTAACCAGGATGCAAAATGCTAACGCTAACAAGGACTGCTCACCAGGATGCTAAGCGCTCACCAAGATGCTTACCGGGACACTAACCAGGATGTTAACCACTAACCAGGATGCTAACGCTAACCAGGATGCTAACCACTACCACTAACCAGGATGCCAAATGCTAACCAGGATTGTTAATCAGGATGTTAACCAGGATGCTAAACCCTAAATGACTCTTAACTAGGATGTTAACTGAACTGCTGGCTGCTAACCAGGACACATTTCACTGGACTGGTGACCTGGTGGTCATACACAGGGATCACAGGATGGTCTCACATTTCTGACAACATGGACCACATGTTGTTCTTTTCTACTGACTATGGGAACCAATAGGAGTCTGTTCTCTAAAACATGCCCCCTCTTCTCTAAGACTCTCCCAGTATTCTCAGTTGAACCAATAGGAGGAGATCCTGCTCTTTAAGACACGCCCCCTGAAACCAGAGACTTGACAAGAATATAGTTGGGCCAAGTGGTGAGGCATGGTGAGGGTAGGAGTGGTGAGGAGTGGTGAGGGTACGAGTGGTGAGGAGTGGTGAGGAGTGGTGAGGGTATGAGTGGTGAGGAGTGGTGAGGGTACGAGTGGTGAGGAGTGGTGAGGGTATGAGTGGTGAGGAGTGGTGAGGGTACGAGTGGTGAGGAGTGGTGAGGGTATGAGTGGTGAGGAGTGGTGAGGGTACGAGTGGTGAGGGTATGAGTGGTGAGGAGTGGTGAGGGTATGAGTGGTGAGGAGTGGTGAGGGTATGAGTGGTGAGGAGTGGTGAGGGTACGAGTGGTGAGGGTATGAGTGGTGAGGAGTGGTGAGGGTATGAGTGGTGAGGAGTGGTGAGGGTACGAGTGGTGAGGAGTGGTGAGGGTACGAGTGGTGAGGAGTGGTGAGGAGTGGTGAGGAGTGGTGAGGGTACGAGTGGTGAGGAGTGGTGAGGGTACGAGTGGTGAGGACTGGTGAGGGTACGAGAGGTGAGACGTGGTGAGGAGTGGTGAGGGTATGAGTGGTGAGAGGAGTGGTGAGGAGTGGTGAGGCGTGGTGAGGAGTGGTGAGGCGTGGTGAGGGTACGAGAGGTGAGGACTGGTGAGGCGTGGTGAGGGTACGAGTGGTGAGAGGAGTGGTGAGGCGTGGTGAGGGTACGAGAGGTGAGAGGAGTGGTGAGGTACCAGAGATGATTACTTTCCTGTAGCATGCAGGTGAAACTATTGACTTAATTTATTTGTTTGTTGTTTGTTTTTGTTCCTGGTGTATATTTATTCTGGTTTTTCTTTGTGTTCAGTGACTGTAAACGCATGTTGTGGTCATCTTCTAGTCGTCTGGTGTTGTTCCTCTGAAGTGTAAAGATTAAAGGTGCTAAACATGTCTGATTGTTTGATTCAACCCTTAACTCGAACAATATAACCCATCATATAACCCATCGTACAACCTATCATATAACCCATCATATAACCCATCGTACAACCTATCCCATGATAAAGTGATGACTTCTGACCTCCATGCAGATGAGCAGACATTTGAAATGAAAATATGTCTCACAACAACCCTCTTCAAATAAGTATTCATAACCAAATCAGCCCTAAATCGTCAGTTGGATGACATTCTGCAGTTTTTCTACCAAGAAAATAACAGTTAATACTGGCAGCGTATAGGCCACCGGCTATGGCTTTCAGTTGGTTGCTATCTGCAACCTCACCTCTAGATGGCACTAATCCTTCACTGCACCATAAGAGCAGGCCGAACCTGCACAGGTTTAGTTAGCAGGAACTGCCTAACAGGGTAGAGGGGGCTAAGATGGCCCCTCCTGAACCGGAGGTAATGATGGCTATAGCTCTCTAGATCTTGTAATGGCTATAGCTCTCTAGATCTTGAAATGGCTATAGCTCTCTAGATCTTGAAATGGCTATAGCTCTCTAGATCTTGAAATGGCTATAGCTCTCTAGATCTTGAAATGGCTATAGCTCTCTAGATCGTGTAATTGCTATAGCTCTCTAGATCTTGAAATAGCTATAGCTCTCTAGATCTTGAAATAGCTATAGCTCTCTAGATCTTGAAATTGCTATAGCGCTCTAGATCTTGAAATGGCTATAGCTCTCTAGATCTTGAAATGGCTATAGCCCTGTAGATCTTGAAATGGCTATAGCTCTTTAGATCTTGAAATGGCTATAGCTCTCTAGATCTTGAAAGTCACTGGAAACATTCTTTTGCACCATCCATTATCAATCTTTCTGGCATTGAAAAACAGTTGTGTACATGTTCTAATGAAGTTGTACCTTAAATGGTCTTCCCTGTCTTTAGCCCATATATATACGTGTGTGTGTGTGTGTGTGTGTGTTGTATCTATGAGGGCAGAGTCTTTCCAATCATTACTTTTTTGTCACAAATAAAAGTAAATGAGCTACAATGTTGTAATTGTATCCATCTTTTAGAGTACTTTAGTGGAAGATTGGATGTTAAATGTTGAACCCTGAAAGTGATCCATCCATCCATTTTCTAAACCGCTTATCCTCTAGAGGGTCGCGGGGGGCTGGAGCCAATCCCAGCTGTGAGAGGCGGGGTACACCCTGGACAGGTCGCCAGCCTATCACAGGGCTAACATATAGAGACATACAACCATTCACACTTAAATACACACCGATGGTCAATTTAGAGACACCAATTAACCTAATCCCCATCCTGCATGTTTTTGGTCTGTGGGAGGAAGCCGGAGTACCCGGAGAGAACCCACACAAGCACGGGGAGAACATGCAAACTCCACACAGAAAGGTCCCGGGTCCCAGGTGGATTCAAACCCATAACCCTCTTGCTGTGAGGCGACAGTGCTAACCGCTGCACCACCGTGCCGCCTGAAAGTGATGCGTCTGATAAAGCATATCGTGCCCCACAGCCCTTTACACAGTCTGTATGTCTGTTATTAAAGTATCCAAATATAATATAATATAAAATATCGGCACACTATGAGTTGGTTTATGCACCATAATCATGTCCATGCTCAACGGAATAATTTTCCATTTTGCAGTAAACGTACGTTTCTTCATGTGGTAAACGTACTGTGGTGTAGTGGAGCTCCAGTAGTACTTTATGAAAGAGCTTGTACTCCAAAGTGTAAGCAGCAGTAGAATACGTCTGTAGCACCCATCTCATACATTCTTCTCACATATAACGTGAATGCACTGGCATTCACTATGTAACAGTGCCTCCTAGGGACTGTTACATAAACAACGGTACATTCTGTACATGCTTCCACTTGGTCAGATCCTCCGTCACCATGGCCTCAGGTTCCACTGTTACACCGACAACACACAGCTCTACCTCCCCTCCAAAACCATCAACCTCCACCCTGTCAATCCTCTAGCTTTCTCAAACTCAACTCAAACAAATCCGAAGTCCTCATAATTGGTCCTGACTCCCTCACCCACTCCACTCAGAACTTCACCCTTAACATTGACGGCTCCACCATCACTCCCTCCACCAAAATCCGTAACCTTGGAGTTATCCTGGACCCCACTCTCTCCTTCCTCCCCCATGTCAACGTGTGATCGGGCCTTCTCAGTTGCTGCCCCCACCCTCTGGAATTCACTCCCTTCCACATCAAAGTCTCCCCATCCCTCTCTTCTTTAAAATCTGCACTCAAAACACACATTTTTACACTAGCCTTCCCCACCTAACTTAACCCTAGTCTGTCTTAATAAAGCTCTGTTGTTTAGTTTGATAGGGTAATATGTAATGCGTCTTAGAGTATCATATTAAGCGCTATATAAATCAGATTTTATTATTATTGTGTTTCATCTTGTCCTGATTCCTTCACACTGTGTCACGTACTTCAGCAGGTGAAGGCATCACAGTGTCAGATAGAGGCAAAATGTCCAATCTAGTGCACATTTTATGCCCGTAGAGCAGTTTATAGGGTGAAGCGGTGGTGGTAGCGTGCGGTGTTGCATGTCACACCTGAAGCCAGGCTAGCACAGCCTCTTTCCATGGCTGTGACTGCTGGATGGCTATTTATAGGCAGCTTCTTAGGGAACGATGGAATCTAACAGCATCATTGGCTGCAGGGTAGTACACTGATGTCCGATTATGACGAATACCCTGTGCCTCCATGAAATCTGAACTCCGAGGTAAACTGAGGCCCATTGTCAGTACCAATGCACTCTGGGTTGCTATGGAGGCTGAATGTGGACATCAGGAACTTTATGACGTCTGCAGTTGTGCTGTGGGTAAAGGCAAGCTCAGGCCACTTGGAGTAATAGTCCACTAGCGTTATAGCATAGCGGCAGGCAAGAGGAGCAGTTTCAAATGGTCCGACAATATCAAGGCCAAGTTTCTGCCAAGGGCCCTCAGGAAGCTGGAGAGGTTGCAGGGGGGCAGGGTGAGTGAAGGCTGTTTTGTCTGTAGAGCAGCAACACAGGAGGCTATGCAGGTCTGGACCTCCAAATCCATTTTTGGCCACCAGGATAAGTCTCGCAGGCACTGCTTTGTGCATACAATTCCTTGGTGACTCATGTGGGCCAAGGCTATCAAGGTCTGACATAAGAAAATTACATTGTCTTTAACTGAGAGCTCATCTCTCACCTTGTAGTAAGGTCATTTTCTGGCTCACGGCTCTGATGGAGGGTGGCCAGCCATGATGAATGTGTGTCAGGCTGTATTTGGGCAAACACAGCACCCAGTCCATAGTCACTCACATCTGTAGAGATCACTGAACGGAGTGTGGGGTCCCAGGAGCTGCTTAATTTCCTCAAAACTGCTTTGAGCAGCTTCAGTCCATGTGAATGTGTTTGTTTCTGGGCCACACTCAAGCATAGGGGCAACGACTGTAGCAAAGCTCGGTAAAATTTTACCAGGACAGGACACAAGGCCCAAAAATGACCTCAAGGTAACTGCGTCAGATGGGGGCGGGGCATTTAGGATTGCATCAAAGTGTTCTTGATCAGGCAGGATTCCCTCAGCAGTGATGACATGACCAAGAAAGTACAGTGAGGTCTGCTTGAACATGCATTTTTTTGTCATTCAGCACTAAGCCAGCCTCTTTTAGTTTCAGCAGGAGGAAGTTTTAGGTTAGAGTAGTTCCACCCCCGGCGAACTTCTCCGACGCATTTGGCAGGGCATCCAGGCCATCATGGACTACAAACCCGCTCACATCAACCCCCAATCCAGCGACGTCTCCCTACCTGAGGAACTTCTTCTATGGGCGCTTTGACAGGACAACAAGGAGGTGGCCATCAATGAGGAGCTCCGTGCAGACCACCAGCCCCTCACACTTTACCCCGCCAACGTGTATGCAGCACTGAGCAGGATTAACCCACGGAAGGCAGCTGGCCCTGATGGTGTCCCCGGACGTGTCTACAGGGACTGTGCCGAGCAGCTTAGGTCTGGACTGACATTTTCAACCTGTCACTAGCCCAGCTGTCCCTAAATGCCTTAAATCCACCACCATCGTGCCGGTGCCCAAACATTCCACTGCAGTTGACCTAAACGACTTCCGCTCAGTTGCTCTTACCCCCATCATCACAAAGTGCTTCGAGAGGCTGGTCCTGGGTCACATCAAAACCTGTCTACTACCCACACTGGACCCCTTTCAATTTGCCTACCGCCAAAAAAGAAGTATGGAGGATGCCATTTCCACGGCACTGCACTCCGCCCTCTCCCACCTGGACAAAATACATACCTACGTAAGAATACTGTTCTTTGACTTCAGTTCAGCATTTAACACCATCGACCCTTCCAGACTGATCACCAAATTCCATGATCTGGACATTGACCCCTCCCTCCGCAACTGGATATTAGACTTCCTGACCAACAGACCGCAGGCTGTTAGGATTAACAGTCACATCTCTTCCACCCTCACCCTGAACACTGGCGTTCCGCAGGGCTGTGTGCTGAGCCCTCTCCTGTACTCCCTCTTCACCCATGACTGCACACCGACACATGTTTCAAACACCATTGGTAAGCTTGCAGACGACACAACGGTGAAAGGCCTGATCAGCGACAATGATGAGTCAGCGTAGAGGGAGGAGGTCCAGTGGCTAGCTGCGTGGTGCACCAACAACAACCTGTCCCTCAACACGACGAAGACCAAGGAGATTATTGTGGATTACAGAAAGTCTAGAGGTGGCTCCACATTAACAGGACGGAGGTTGAGTGTGTCATCAACTTTAAGTTTCTGGGAGAACCTCTCCTGGTCACTGAACACCACTGCCCTGATCAAGAAGGCTCACCAGCGCCTGTTCTTCTTGAGGAGACTAAAAAAGGCCCAACTGTCTCCTCAGATCCTGGTGAACTTCTACCGCAGTACAATCAAGAGCATACTAACCAACTGTGTCACGATGTGGTATGGTAACTGCTCCGACTCGGACCAGAACGCACTGCAGAGGGTGGTGAAAATCGCCCAACGCATCACCGGTTGCCCACCCAGGCGCGCAGCATCACAAAGGACAACTCTCACCCCAACCACAGACAGTTTACCCTCCTCCGCTCTGGAAAGGACAACTCTCACCCCAGCCATAGACTGTTTACCCTCCTCCACTCTGGAAAGGACAGCTCTCACCCCAGCCACAGACTGTTTACCCTCCTCCACTCTGGAAAGGACAGCTCTCACCCCAACCACAGACTGTTTACCCTCCTCCCCTCTGGAAAGGACAACTCTCACCCCCGCCATAGACTGTTTACCCTCCTCCGCTCTGGAAAGGACAACTCTCACCCCAGCCATAGACTGTTTACCCTCCTCCGCTCTGGAAAGGACAACTCTCACCCCAACCACAGACTGTTTACCCTCCTCCGCTCTGGAAAGGACAACTCTCACCCCAACCACAGACTGTTTACCCTCCTCCCCTCTGGAAAGGACAGCTCTCACCCCCGCCATAGACAGTTTACCCTCCTCCGCTCTGGAAAGGACAACTCTCACCCCCGCCATAGACTGTTTACCCTCCTCCGCTCTGGAAAGCGCTACAGGTCTCTGGGCACCCGGACTAGCAGGTTCAGGTGAAGCTTTTTCTCTCAGACTGTCACCTTCTTGAACTCCACACCCTTGTGAATATTACCCCCCCCCCCCCAGGACATGCCCCCTGCTCACCCAACTTCTGGACCCCTCACTCACCCCCCTAGACATATTATCTGCTTATTTATCCCACTGTACCCTCATATCCATACAAACTGCATGTATCTGTTGTACCCATTGTTGTGCTGCTCACCTGTTGTATTGCACTACTGCAGTACACTGTTACTTATTATCTCTGTATTACCTCTACAATTACTACCTCCACTTGCACTATCTGTTTATTGTTTACTGTTGATACTTATTGTTTACTACTGTCACTTTAATTACTACTGACACTTTAATTACTACTGTCACTTTAATGACTACTGACACTTTAATTACTACTGCCACTTTAATTACTACTGCCACTTTAATTACTACTGTCACTTTAATTACTACTGACACTTTAATTACTACTGACACTTTCATTACTACTGCCACTTTAATTACTACAGTCACTTTAATTACTGCTGACACTTTAATTACTGCTGTCACTTTAATTACTGCTGCCACTTTAATTACTGCTGCCACTTTAATTACTACTGTCACTTTAATTACTACTGACACTTTAATTACTTCTGACACTTTTTCAACATTGCACTACTCAAGTACTGCAGCTTAATCGCTCCTTTGCACTTCTGGTTAGAATGCCAACTACATTTGGTTGTCTCTGTACTTGTACTCTGCTCAATGACAATAAAGTTGAATCTAATCTAACCTAATGTGTAGTAGGTGTGGCACCATAGATACTCAGATCATCAGGGTAGTTTTGAACACCAGGTACCCCTTGTAGGACTGCTGCCCTACTAAGCCATAGGGCGCCCTGCAAGAGGAACCCCTCATGTGTAATGAAGGCTGTAATGTCTCTACTGCCCTCATGGAGTGGCAACTGATAGTATGCATTTGTAGGGTCAATGCTAGAAAATACCTTAGCACCTCGCAGGTTGACGAGCAGTTCATCAATGTGGGGCAGCGGATAGCTGTCTATGAACACAGCCTTGTTCGGCTCCCGTAGGTCTGCACACATCCGGATTCCGCCATTTTTCTTTGCGGTGAAAACAATGGGGGACACCCAGGTAGAGGCATCGATCTTCTCTATGATGCCACACTCCATTCAGTGATCTCTACAGATGTGAGAGACTATGGACTGGGTGCTTTGTTTGCCCAAATACAGCCTGAGGGCATAGAAAAGTGGCTTTCGCTTCCCGCACTCTTTCTACAACAGAGCGTAAATACTCAATAGTGCAAAAGGAGGCGTTAGTTTCTTCATATCTTAAACATACATTTCTGTAAAGGGTTAGTACTGGACCCAGTTGCAGCACAAAACCATGGGTGTGAAAATAAAGTTTCTTGTGTATTTTCTAAGCAAGCGATGATGCAACTGATGAACAGGGAACAAGCAGGATCGGGAAGCCGGGACTGAAGGCAGGCGAAGGGAGATCAGAGTCAGGTTCAGGAAACCGGGACAGGTGTTCAGATATGCATACTTACCATACTTACTATAATTAGTTTGAGTACGTAGGGTGTTCCGATTACGATCGCAGCAAAAAGAAGTGTACTGAAAGGACCCGGATGTTGCCCTCAAAACGGTTAATACGCGTAGTGTGCAACGGTGCAACTCAACGGCAGCCATCTTAGCTACGTAGCGGAAGAGGCGGAGCCAGGCTGAGCCACACTCAGTTGTAAAACAGCCAGACGTCCGTGGATGTAATGGATTCACGTGTGTTTGGCGGGTGACGCGGCTGCGCTGCTGATAGTAATTTCCGTTAAGTGCACCATTTGGAACAACACTAACATCTGAAAATCTGTGCACTTAGTGAGTGTGGATAGTGTACTACGTTTAAGTGTACTTATGAAGTATGGATATCCGAACAAGGCCCTGGAGAGACTTACATGTACAAACAGCAAAGAACAATCTGGCACTAGATGAATAGAAAGGGCTGATTTGTAGCCTCCGCTAATCTCCTGATCACTCGATGTGAATGAATGAGTAGAGGAGGGGGCGTGGCTGACAGACCATGACAGTTTCTTCATGTCGTAAACATACGTTTCTTTGTGTATTAAATGTCTGTGGTATTTTGTTGCCTCATCTCAAACCCTCACCCTGTAATACAGCTTCTCAACGTTGGAGAGCAGAGAGACGTTTGTAATACAGCTTCTCAATGTTGGAGAGCAGAGAGACGTTTGTAATACAGCTTCTCAACCTTGGAGAGCAGAGAGACGTTTGTAATACAGCTTCTCAACGTTGGAGAGCAGAGAGACGTTTGTAATACAGCTTCTCAACGTTGGAGAGCAGAGAGACGTTTGTAATACAGCTTCTCAACGTTGGAGAGCAGAGAGACGTTTGTAATACAGCTTCTCAACGTTGGAGAGCAGAGAGACGTTTGTAATACAGCTTCTCAACGTTGGAGAGCAGAGAGACGTTTGTAATACAGCTTCTCAACGTTGGAGAGCAGAGAGATGTTTGTAATACAGCTTCTCAACGTTGGAGAGCAGAGAGACGTTTGTAATACAGCTTCTCAACGTTGGAGAGCAAAGAGACGTTTGTGACGTTTGCTTGTGATTTCGAAATGCAAAGTTTAATGCGTTTAGTTTTTTTTATTGTGCATAGAAATGCACAATATTAGTCATATTATTCTTCTCCACACCAAAACGTGAAATTATTTGTTGAGTAGCTGATTGGTGTTCTGTTCAGCACGTCAGTAAGGATCCAGTAATATCTCTGCACCTTGTGTTAAGATTAGTGATACGACATAAACACAATCAATAAAACACAAATCCAAACAAAGATAATTATGCTTCAAAATCATTGTGTGTGTTGTAAGTCAAAAATGTAAATGTAGATGAACTAACCACTCAAAGAATTGTTGTGTATTTTATTATGAAAACAGTTTCAATGGACATTTCTGGTGCCATCAAAACAAAGGATTCTGGAGCATGTCTGTTGAACACCTGGTGCTTTTCAACTCTAAGATCCCATGTTGCAGTGGGTTTCTGTGCTATAGTATGTGATGACACGTTATGACATGTTATGATACCCTATGACATGTTATGACACGTGATGACATGTTATGACATGTAATTAGTTACTATGTTCTTCAACCAATCAAGCTTTTGTTGCCCTAGCAACCAGCGGTGGAGTCCTGATCTGCTGGTGGGAGGGTGTGGTGGGGGGGGGGGGGGGGGGGGGGAGAGCTAGGCCTTGCTACCCTCTGTCTCACTGTTGGTCAATGGGGCCAGGGCAGGGTCCACCAATGACGTTGGAGGAAACAATTTAAACCAGCCAATCACCATGTTGGACAGGTCAAGATCGTCCAAAAGGATCTGAGCAGCTCCCATAAAGGATTTGTGATCCATACGACCGTAGTCTCCCCACACGATAATCTAGAGAGACAGGCAGAGATACACAGGAAGACAGACAGTGTGACGGACACAGACAGACAGACAGAAGGTTGAAATTAGTGTTAGAGAATTGGTAGATAGACAGAAGGTTGTAATGTGTCTTCTGGTAGTTTTAAAGCTTTAGACAAAATCATCTGCTAAATGCCCTCAATGTAAATGTAATGGTGTAAAGGTTTACAGGTGTAGCGTGTAAACAGGTTGAACCTCTAATGGTGTAAAGGTTTACAGGTGTAGCGTGTAAACAGATTGAACCTCTAATGCCGTAAAGGTTTACAGGTGTAGCGTGTAAACAGGTTGAACCTGTAATGGCGTAAAGGTTTACAGGTGTAGCGTGTAAACAGGTTGAACCTGTAATGGTGTAAAGGTTTACAGGTGTAGCGTGTAAACAGGTTGAACCTGTAATGGCATAAAGGTTTACAGGTGTAGCGTGTAAACAGGTTGAACCTCTAATGCCGTAAGGTTTACAGGTGTAGCGTGTAAACAGGTTGAACCTGTAATGGCGTAAAGGTTTACAGGTTTGGCATGTAAACAGGTTGAACCTGTAATGGTGTAAAGGTTTACAGGTGTAGCGTGTAAACAGGTTGAACCTGTAATGGCGTAAAGGTTTACAGGTGTAGCGTGTAAACAGGTTGAACCTGTAATGGCATAAAGGTTTACAGGTGTAGCGTGTAAACAGGTTGAACCTCTAATGCCGTAAGGTTTACAGGTGTAGCGTGTAAACAGGTTGAACCTGTAATGGCGTAAAGGTTTACAGGTGTAGCGTGTAAACAGGTTGAACCTGTAATGGCGTAAAGGTTTACAGGTGTAGCGTGTAAACAGGTTGAACCTGTAATGGTGTAAAGGTTTACAGGTGTAGCGTGTAAGCAGGTTGAACCTGTAATGGTGTAAAGGTTTACAGGTGTAGCGTGTAAACAGGTTGAACCTCTAATGCCGTAAGGTTTACAGGTGTAGCGTGTAAACAGGTTGAACCTGTAATGGCGTAAAGGTTTACAGGTGTAGCGTGTAAACAGGTTGAACCTCTAATGCCGTAAGGTTTACAGGTGTAGCGTGTAAACAGGTTGAACCTGTAATGGCGTAAAGGTTTACAGGTGTAGCGTGTAAACAGGTTGAACCCGTAATGGCGTAAAGGTTTACAGGTGTAGCGTGTAAACAGGTTGAACCTGTAATGGTGTAAAGGTTTACAGGTGTAGCGTGTAAACAGGTTGAACCTGTAATGGTGTAAAGGTTTACAGGTGTAGCCTGTAAACAGGTTGAACCTGTAATGGCGTAAAGGTTTACAGGTGTAGCATGTAAACAGGTTGAACCTGTAATGGCGTAAAGGTTTACAGGTTTAGTGTGTAAACAGGTTGAACCTGTAATGGCATAAAGGTTTACAGGTGTAGCGTGTAAACAGGTTGAACCTGTAATGGCGTAAAGGTTTACAGGTGTAGCGTGTAAACAGGTTGAACCTGTAGTGGTGTAAAGGTTTACAGGTGTAGCATGTAAACAGGTTGAACCTGTAATGGCGTAAAGGTTTACAGGTGTAGCGTGTAAACAGGTTGAACCTCTAATGCCGTAAGGTTTACAGGTGTAGCGTGTAAACAGGTTGAACCTGTAATGGCGTAAAGGTTTACAGGTTTGGCATGTAAACAGGTTGAACCTGTAATGGTGTAAAGGTTTACAGGTGTAGCGTGTAAACAGGTTGAACCTGTAATGGCGTAAAGGTTTACAGGTGTAGCGTATAAACAGGTTGAACCTGTAATGGCATAAAGGTTTACAGGTGTAGCGTGTAAACAGGTTGAACCTCTAATGCCGTAAGGTTTACAGGTGTAGCGTGTAAACAGGTTGAACCTGTAATGGCGTAAAGGTTTACAGGTGTAGCGTGTAAACAGGTTGAACCTGTAATGGTGTAAAGGTTTACAGGTGTAGCGTGTAAACAGGTTGAACCTGTAATGGTGTAAAGGTTTACAGGTGTAGCGTGTAAACAGGTTGAACCTCTAATGCCGTAAGGTTTACAGGTGTAGCGTGTAAACAGGTTGAACCTGTAATGGCGTAAAGGTTTACAGGTGTATCGTGTAAACAGGTTGAACCTCTAATGCCGTAAGGTTTACAGGTGTAGCGTGTAAACAGGTTGAACCTGTAATGGCGTAAAGGTTTACAGGTGTAGCGTGTAAACAGGTTGAACCCGTAATGGCGTAAAGGTTTACAGGTGTAGCGTGTAAACAGGTTGAACCTGTAATGGTGTAAAGGTTTACAGGTGTAGCGTGTAAACAGGTTGAACCTGTAATGGTGTAAAGGTTTACAGGTGTAGCGTGTAAACAGGTTGAACCTGTAATGGCGTAAAGGTTTACAGGTGTAGCATGTAAACAGGTTGAACCTGTAATGGCGTAAAGGTTTACAGGTATAGTGTGTAAACAGGTTGAACCTGTAATGGCATAAAGGTTTACAGGTGTAGCGTGTAAACAGGTTGAACCTGTAATGGCGTAAAGGTTTACAGGTGTAGCGTGTAAACAGGTTGAACCTGTAGTGGTGTAAAGGTTTACAGGTGTAGCATGTAAACAGGTTGAACCTGTAATGGTGTAAAGGTTTACAGGTGTAGCGTGTAAACAGGTTGAACCTCTAATGCCGTAAGGTTTACAGGTGTAGCGTGTAAACAGGTTGAACCTGTAATGGCGTAAAGGTTTACAGGTGTAGCATGTAAACAGGTTGAACCTGTAATGGTGTAAAGGTTTACAGGTGTAGCATGTAAACAGGTTGAACCTGTAATGGCGTAAAGGTTTACAGGTGTAGCGTGTAAACAGGTTGAACCTGTAATGGCGTAAAGGTTTACAGGTGTAGCATGTAAACAGGTTGAACCTGTAATGGTGTAAAGGTTTACAGGTGTAGCATGTAAACAGGTTGAACCTGTAATGGCATAAAGGTTTACAGGTGTAGCGTGTAAACAGGTTGAACCTGTAATGGTGTAAAGGTTTACAGGTGTAGCATGTAAACAGGTTGAACCTGTAATGGTGTAAAGGTTTACAGGTGTAGCATGTAAACAGGTTGAACCTGTAATGGTGTAAAGGTTTACAGGTGTAGCATGTAAACAGGTTGAACCTGTAATGGTGTAAAGGTTTACAGGTGTAGCATGTAAACAGGTTGAACCTGTAATGGTGTAAAGGTTTACAGGTGTAGCGTGTAAACAGGTTGAACCTGTAGTGGTGTAAAGGTTTACAGGTGTAGCATGTAAACAGGTTGAACCTGTAATGGTGTAAAGGTTTACAGGTGTAGCATGTAAACAGGTTGAACCTGTAATGGTGTAAAGGTTTACAGGTGTAGCATGTAAACAGGTTGAACCTGTAATGGCGTAAAGGTTTACAGGTGTAGCATGTAAACAGGTTGAACCTGTAATGGTGTAAAGGCTTGTGGGGTGATTCATGAATGTGCTCCACCTCTAGCAGGAGCTGTACCTGCAGGACCTTTCCCTCTGGCGTGTCCTCAAACTGCAGCTGCTGCTGGTACAGCGGGTCCAGAGTCTTCCTGGCCAGCCGTGTCCGGCGCTTCAGAACACACTTCCCATTGTCCACCAGGTACACCTTGACATAGGGAGCTACGCACAAACACACACACACATTGGAAAACCTGGCATCTGGGCCTCATTTGACCTGCAGAGGAAGATCAGCCTCTCAAAGCAGGAGAGTTGGCTCCTCTGAAGATGGAGATATTTTGGTGAAAGACACTGGGCTCCGCTTGTCTTCACTGGGCTGCCTCTAAACCCATCTTCACCGGGATGATTATTATTGCAAAATGCCTCTTACTTAGTAACTGTTTGTTGTTTGTTTTTTTATCACATTTTCATGATGTATTGAAACATATCCCCATATATTATACTGAAGCATATATCACCATGTAACATAATAGAACATATCACTGTGTAACATATTGAAGCATATTTCACCATGTAACATAATGAGACCTATCACTGTGTAATATATTGAAACATATCACCGTGTAACATATTGAAACATATCACTGTGTAACATATTGAAATGTATCACTGTGTAACATATTGAAACATATCACTGTGTAACATATTGAAACATATCACAGTGTAACATATTGAAACATATCACTGTGTAACATATTGAAACATCACAGCACAGTGTAACATATTGAAACATATCACTGTGTAACATATTGAAACATCACAGCACAGTGTAACATATTGAAACATATCACTGTGTAACATTGAAACATATCACAGTGTAACATATTGAAACATATCACTGTGTAACATTGAAACATATCACAGTGTAACATATTGAAACATATCACTGTGTAACATATTGAAACATATCACTGTGTAATATATTGAAACATATCACCGTGTAACATATTGAAACATATAACTGTGTAACATATTGAAACATATCACTGTGTAACATATTGAAACATATCACAGTGTAACATATTGAAACATATCACAGTGTAACATATTGAAACATATCACAGTGTAACATATTGAAACATATCGCTGTGTAACATATTGAAACATCACAGCACAGTGTAACAAATTGAAACATATCACTGTGTAACATTGAAACATATCACTGTGTAACATATTGAAACATATCACAGTGTAACATATTGGAACATATCACAGTGTAACATATTGAAACATATCACAGTGTAACATATTGAAAAATATCAATGTGTAACATATTGAAACATCACAGCACAGTGTAACATATTGAAACTTATCACTGTGTAACATATTGAAACATCACAGCACAGTGTAACATATTGAAACATATCACTGTGTTACATATTGAAACATCACAGCACAGTGTAATATATTGAAACATATCACTGTGTAACATATTGAAACATATCACAGTGTAATATATTGAAACGTGTCATTAAGTGTCCTCTGGGACAAACTACTGCAACACTACTAGTAACGTATCTAGTAACTAGTAAAGTAACAGGACCAAGTGGCTGCTGTACAGCATGATCTGATTAGACTCAGTTACCCACTCTCTGGCCTTGTCTTCACCTTTCGACCAAAACAACCATTCAGCACTGAGGAAAACATCTCGGTTGCGCCAATACATGATTTGTTTTCCACACAAGTAATCAGCCTGGCTTTTCCCTGGGACTTTTCTGTTTTATTTCTTTTTATTTTGATTTTGATTTGGGAGTTAGTCTCACTAATATTAGTGCGCTCAGCCTCACTAATTTTAGACTAATATCAAAGCGAATACCACCAAAGTGTTTCAAAGTATTGTTGCTGTGTGTATGAATCTCTAGGTGTATCTATATATATATATATATATATATATATATATATATATATATATATATATATATATATATATATATATATTAGTGTTTACCTGGGGTGTTTTTATTTCCTTGTTTACCCACAAGCCCCCTGGCTCGGATCACCTCCACATCCAGACGCTCCTTCCTGTACACCATCCCAAGCTGGATGTCACCTGATGGGAAGTGACATCACACTCCTTAGCACCCTCATTACCACACCTCCAATCACACTGCCTATCATTCCTCCTGACCATCTATGGACTGACCCATTGAAGGCGTAGCCAGGGTCTGGCGACCAGCCAACTGTGCGGGACCAAGCCCATCCAGGAAGCCAGTGAATAGCCTATCAGAAGCCAGCTTCACCCCCGGGAAGATCAGCCTATCAAAACAGGAGTGATGAGCCCACATATAGATATACATATAGATAGACAGATAGCTAGAGGTATATATAATGTGTGTGCAGCCTACATACAGATAGATAGATAGATAGAGAGAGAGAGAGAGAGAGAGAGAGAGAGAGAGAGAGAGAGAGAGAGAGAGAGAGAGAGAGAGAGAGAGAGAGAGAGAGAGAGAGAGAGACAGACAGACAGACAGACAGACAGACAGACAGACAGACAGACAGACAGACAGATAGATAGATAGATAGATAGATAGATAGATAGATAGATAGATAGATAGATAAATAGATCATATATCTCCAGCCTACGCGCCAGGCGTGGGCTCCTCGGCGTCCAGGTCTCTGCTGGGTTGTCTGGTGAAGCGAGCCTTGAAGTTCAGCGCCAGGCCGGTCTCCACGCTACGCTGGACGGGCAGTCGAATGACCTTCTTCTTCTTCTCCTCCTCTACACACATGCACAAGCAGGGTTGGGCCAGTTGTTCTGGCTTCATTCAGTGTTCACTGGTTCATTCTGGTTACAGCTGGGTTGGACCAGTTGATCTGTCTTTATTCAGTGTTCACTGGTTCATACTGGTTACAGCAGGGTTGGACCAGTTGATCTGTCTTTATTCAGTGTTCACTGGTTCATTCTGGTTACAGCTGGGTTGGAGCAGTTGATCTGGCTTTATTCAGTGTTCACTGGTTCATACTGGTTACAGCAGGGTTGGACCAGTTGATCTGGCTTCATTCAGTGTTCACTGGTTCATACTGGTTACAGCAGGGTTGGGCCAGTTGATCTGTCTTTATTCAGTGTTCACTGGTTCATACTGGTTACAGCAGGGTTGGACCAGTTGATCTGTCTTTATTCAGTGTTCACTGGTTCATACTGGTTACAGCTGGGTTGGACCAGTTGATCTGTCTTTATTCAGTGTTCACTGGTTCATTCTGGTTACAGCTGGGTTGGACCAGTTGATCTGTCTTTATTCAGTGTTCACTGGTTCATACTGGTTACAGCAGGGTTGGAGCAGTTGATCTGGCTTTATTCAGTGTTCACTGGTTCATACTGGTTACAGCAGGGTTGGACCAGTTGATCTGGCTTCATTTAGTGTTGACTGGATCACACTGGTGTAAACTCACCCTCTGGGTTGAGCTGTGAGGAGTTCTGGCTCTTCTTCCCGAGGCCCACCATCCCCATCATCCGGGCCCCCAGGCTGGACCTCCTGCGCTTCTCGTCATCATCATCATCATTCCTCCCCAGGGAGCAGATCTCGCCCCCGACGCTAGATGCCTTGGTAATTGGAGCCCTGTAAATGATATATGTATATCTACTATATGTATTGTGTGTACACACACCATTTAGGAGCATGTATTTAGATCACATTACTGGCTTTCACAGATTTTATGGTAGGTTAGTGATATCACACCTCACATCACACCTCACATCACACTTCACATCACACGTGACATCACACTTCACATCACACTTAACATCACACCTCACATCACACCCCACATCACATGTGACATCACACATCACATCACACATGACATCACACTTCACATCACACTTCACACCTCACATCACACTTCACATCACACCTCACATCACATGTGACATCACACGTGACATCACACTTCACATCACACCTCACATTACACTTCACATCACACCTCACATCACACCTCACATCACACCTCACATCACACCTCACATCACAACTCACATCACACTTAACATCACACGTGACATCACACTTCACATCACAATTAAACTCCTAAATTTGTTTCTGTTTACTGTCTTCGAGACTGAATATTTGTGACTAGGTTATCCATTTCTAAAGTAGTTGAATAATTTCTAAACAAGTTTAACCATTCATACACTAGTTTGGCCAGGTTATAGACTTGTTTCACCAGTTTATAAACTATTTTGACCAGTTTATAGACTAGATTGACCAGCAGAAACCTGTGAGACTCTTACTTTGGTGTCTCTGTCTCCACCTCCCCCTCCTCCCCCTCCTCCCCCTCCAGTGACTCCCCCTTCACTAGGGGGGGTCTGCTTTCCCCCTCTGACCCCGCCCCCACGCTGTCTTCTGATTGGCCCTCCAGGGCCTCAGAGCTGCTGGATTGTCTTGTGAAGACACAAGATGAAACACTGAATATGATTGCAGCCAAATGACATGCAATCATGCTTATGTTAGTGAACATGGTCAGCATCAAAATACATGCTAACATGCTAATGTTACTGAACACCATGCTAAGAATCAAATGACATGCTTATGTTAGTGAACATGGTCAGCATCAAAATACATGCTAACATGCTAATGTTACTGAACACCATGCTAAGAATCAAATGACATGCTTATGTTAGTGAACATGGTCAGCATCAAAATACATGCTAACATGCTAATGTTACTGAACACCATACTAAGAATCAAATGACATGCTTATGTTAGTGAACATGGTCAGCATCAAAATACATGCTAACATGCTAATGTTACTGAACACCATACTAAGAATCAAATGACATGCTTATGTTAGTGAACATGTTCAGCATCAAAATACATGCTAACATGCTAATGTTACTGAACACCATACTAAGAATCAAATGACATGCTTATGTTAGTGAACATGGTCAGCATCAAAATACATGCTAACATGCTAATGTTACTGAACACCATACTAAGAATCAAATGACATGCTAAGATGCTAATGGTTAAGGTGGTGTTATCAGGATGGGCCTAGGGGGGTTCAGCAGGGTGGGGTTAGGTGGGAGTAACTGGGTAGTTCTAGGGTTGTGTTATCTGGGTGGTGTTCGCAGAGTGGTGCTAGGGTGTGGTTAGGCCGATGCTAGGTTGGAGGTATTACCTGATGCCGCGAGGTGTTGTGGTTTCAGATGCTTCACTGCCCCCAGTGACTCCAGGTGGCACATCACTCTCTGATGACTGCGACTGATGTAATATCAAATATGGAACATGTATGAAATATAGTTTACATGTCAAATATATTCTATGTATCAAATATAGTTTACATGTCAAATATATTCTGTGTATCAAATATAGTATACATGTCAAATATATTCTGTGTATCGAATATAGTATACATGTCAAATGTATAATACGTATCAAATATAGTATACATGTCAAATATATTCTATGTATCAAATATAGTATACATGTCAAATGTATAATACCTACCAAATATAGTATACATGTCAAATATATACGAAATATGGTCTACATTTCAAATATATTACACATCAAATATAGGAACAATATCTAAAACATATCAACATATCACCAACCTGCTATAGATATATATACAGACATAAATGTGATATGTGACTCACCTTGGAGAGGGTGATTCCATCTTGAGAAGGAGGGAAGAAACAAATGTCAGTGATGTTAGAGGGGGCATGGCCACCCAGAGGGCACACCCAGATAAACATTCAGATGGTGGGCGTGACCAGATTAATGTTCAACTGGTGGGCGGGGCCAGATTCATGTCCAACTGTTGGGCGTGGTCAGATAAAGTGGGCGTGGCCGGTTGCCCTGTTCCAAAATACATTCCGATCTGCTAGATCCCAAATGCTTGATCTCTCTCAAAAATCACATGGATTTATATTTCACAAATGATATTTGTACAAATGTACAGATGATATAAATGATAAAGATAAGATAAAAATGCAATAATATAAAGGTATTGGTGAAGATGTTCACAGTAACGCCAGAGACCAAAGCCTGGTATTGTAAAAGTACAGATGTAATGTTGTTGATATTCACTACTAAATTCATATTTATGTCATCTTTATTATTATTTATGTGCACGCTGGTAGAAAACAAATGTGTGTTGTAATTTATTGTACTGTACTATTCTGTATTATTACTGTCCACACAAGGGATGAAGATCATAATGGATGACAATACAATGATATTGTATTGTACTGTATATATATACAATATGAATCATGGAAACTATCAGTAGCATCAAGACCAACACAGGAGCTGTCATTGCCATGGTAACCAGTTACCATGAACACTGGGACTAGAGGTTGTTGGATTAGGGTTAGCTCATTTGGCAGTACCTGGGCGAGGTGGGGCGGGGCTAGCAGCTGCTCCATCACCATGGGCTGTTCTCTTCTGTTGGTCCTCCCATGTCACCTCTTCGCCCCAGCAGAGGAAAACACACAAGAAAGTCTAACATGACCCAACCTGAACCCTAGCCAACCTGACCTTACCTTATCCCACCCTAACCCTGACCTTATCCTACCCTGACCTTATCCAACCTGAACCCTAGCCAACCTGACCTTACCTTATCCCACCCTAACCCTGACCTTATCCTACCCTGACCTTATCCAACCTGAACCCTAGCCAACCTGACCTTACCTTATCCCACCCTAACCCTGACCTTATCCTACCCTGACCTTATCCAACCTGAACCCTAGCCAACCTGACCTTACCTTATCCCACCCTAACCCTGACCTTATCCTACCCTGACCTTATACTACCCTAGCCTTACACTAGACATAGTGTACACAATGTACACTAGACACACTGTACACTGACACAGTGTACACAATGTACACTAAACACACTGTACACACTGTACACTAGACACACTGTACACAATGTATACTAGACACACTGTATACAATGTACACAGGACACACTGTACACTAGACACAGTGTACACAATGTACACTAGACACAATGTACACAGGACACACTGTATACTGGACATAGATCTCGGTACCCTGGAATCATGGTACCCTGGACTTGCCTTTCCTTGAACCTCCAGGTGTTGCTGAGCGTCTTTCTTGCTCTAATGAACAGACAGACAGGTTGGTGATAACTAACAGACAGACAGGTCAGTTTAGTGATGACAGGTAGGAAATGACTAACACACAGACAGACAGATGACCGATGACTTTAGGTTTGTAAAATCGAACAAACAAACCTGGAGTCTGGCAAGGTGTAGGGGCGGGGCTCGGTGTGGGGGCAGGGCCCGGTGTAGGGGCAGGGCCCGGTGTTGAGGTGGGGCTCGGTGTGGGGGCAGGGCCCGGTGTTGAGGTGGGGCTCGGTGTGGGGGCAGGGCCCGGTGTTGAGGTGGGGCTCGGTGTGGGGGGGGGGCCCGGTGTAGGGGGGGGGGCCCGGTGTAGGGGGGGGGCCGGGTGTAGGGGGGGGGCCCAGTGTTGAGGTGGGGCCTGGTGTAGGGGGGGGGGGCCGGTGTAGGGTCAGGGCCAAGTGCAGGGGTAACGTCAAGTGTCAAGGCTGGGCCAGGCATAGGGGCGGGGCCAGGTGTATGAGTGGGGCCAGGTAAAGGGGTGGGGCCTAATGTAGGGACAGTAACAGGTGTAGAGGTGGGACAAGGTGTAGGGGCAAGGCTTGGTGTAAGGCTGGGACCTGGAATAGGGGTGGGGCCTGGTGTAGGGGCAGGGCCTGGGCCAGGTGCTTGTGCAGAGCTAAGTGTGTGGGTGGGGCCTGGAGAGGCTAGGGGAGCAGGAGGGGGCGGGCCTTCAATTCTAATTACTGGTGGTGCATGATGATTGGCAGCTGGGGGGGCCTGTTGGTGGGGAGAACCTTGATGAGGGGGAGGAGCCTGACGGGGAAGGGCTTTTTGATTGACAGGCTGAGCAGCCTGAGGGTGGACTGGGGGGGATTGGTTGTGATGAGACGTTATCAGAGATCCTGTTGTGGAAGACAAGAATAGAACGAGAAGAGAACTCTATAGACTGTGTTTAACTCTTTAGACTGTGTTTAACTCTATAGACTGTGTTTAACTCTTTAGACTGTGTTTAACTCTATAGACGGTGTTTAACTCTATAGACGGTGTTTAACTCTATAGACGGTGTTTAACTCTATAGACGGTGTTTAACTCTTTAGACTGTGTTTAACTCTATAGACTGTGTTTAACTCTATATACCATGTTTAACTCTTTAGACTGTGTTTAACTCTATAGACTGTGTTTAACTCTTTAGACTGTGTTTAACTCTTTAGACTGTGTTTAACTCTATAGACGGTGTTTAACTCTATAGACGGTGTTTAACTCTATAGACGGTGTTTAACTCTTTAGACTGTGTTTAACTCTATAGACGGTGTTTAACTCTTTAGACTGTGTTTAACTCTATAGACGGTGTTTAACTCTTTAGACTGTGTTTAACTCTATATACCATGTTTAACTCTTTAGACTGTGTTTAACTCTATAGACGGTGTTTAACTCTTTAGACTGTGTTTAACTCTATAGACGGTGTTTAACTCTTTAGACTGTGTTTAACTCTATAGACTGTGTTTAACTCTATAGACGGTGTTTAACTCTTTAGACTGTGTTTAACTCTATAGATGGTGTTTAACTCTTTAGACTGTGTTTAACTCTATAGACTGTGTTTAACTCTATAGACTGTGTTTAACTCTATAGACGGTGTTTAACTCTTTAGACTGTGTTTAACTCTTTAGACTGTGTTTAACTCTTTAGACTGTGTTTAACTCTATAGACGGTGTTTAACTCTTTAGACTGTGTTTAACTCTATAGACGGTGTTTAACTCTTTAGACTGTGTTTAACTCTATAGACTGTGTTTAACTCTATAGACTGTGTTTAACTCTATAGACGGTGTTTAACTCTTTAGACTGTGTTTAACTCTTTAGACTGTGTTTAACTCTTTAGACTGTGTTTAACTCTATAGACGGTGTTTAACTCTTTAGACTGTGTTTAACTCTATAGACTGTGTTTAACTCTTTAGACTGTGTTTAACTCTATAGACTGTGTTTAACTCTTTAGACTGTGTTTAACTCTATAGACGGTGTTTAACTCTTTAGACGGTGTTTAACTCTATAGACGGTGTTTAACTCTTTAGACTGTGTTTAACTCTATAGACGGTGTTTAACTCTATAGACGGTGTTTAACTCTTTAGACTGTGTTTAACTCTATAGACTGTGTTTAACTCTTTAGACTGTGTTTAACTCTATAGACGGTGTTTAACTCTATAGACGGTGTTTAACTCTATAGACGGTGTTTAACTCTTTAGACTGTGTTTAACTCTATAGACTGTGTTTAACTCTTTAGACTGTGTTTAACTCTTTAGACGGTGTTTAACTCTATAGACTGTGTTTAACTCTTTAGACGGTGTTTAACTCTATAGACTGTGTTTAACTCTATAGACGGTGTTTAACTCTTTAGACTGTGTTTAACTCTATAGACGGTGTTTAACTCTTTAGACTGTGTTTAACTCTATAGACTGTGTTTAACTCTATAGACTGTGTTTAACTCTTTAGACTGTGTTTAACTCTATAGACGGTGTTTAACTCTTTAGACGGTGTTTAACTCTATAGACGGTGTTTAACTCTTTAGACTGTGTTTAACTCTATAGACGGTGTTTAACTCTATAGACGGTGTT